>JAANSN010001922.1:0-28252 GCA_036850665.1 Dicranocentrus wangi | reverse complement strand
TCAATTCTGTGAAAAAGCCTACTGTCAGCTTTTAAAGGAGGGATTAATTAGATTTACACAGCACATGTAATTTTACTGACATGTAAACCACAGCACTACACAATGCAATACGGCACACCAAAAAAATGAAGCAGGAATTTTACAGCTCATTTAAAAGCACACGTGAGCTTCATATGAATTGCGATTTGTGATGACAGATTTTGCACATGAACCACAATGATCGACTGCTATAGACATTATTTTGATGTGGTGGTAGAATGTGGTTAGTGGGTTGGCTGGGTTGACATACAGAATGTTGGCTTCACATTTTCCAAACGGAAAATGCTAAAAGGGTAGTCGATGTGAAGCAGAAAAACTTTCTGTTGCACACAAGAAATTGAATTGTGACTACTCCAGGTAAAAATATCTTATTTACTTTTTCTACAGGTTCGAGCCAAATATTGGCCTACACTCGGACTGTCAGGGTCAAGAACGCAAAATTCTCCTTGCATTATTGGAAGTCGTAACACAAAGTCTTTTGCATGTGGTGGCATGCAGCTATGCAGTGAACAAACAAATAGTGGAAGTGGTGGGGGCCAGAAGAGCAGCATCAGTAGTACATGCGAAAACACGAAAAGTGGGGACAGCTCTCCAATAAACTACGCTGATATCGGGGGATTCTCGGAGACATGTTCTTCGCCAGAAACAAGTTTGCCCGGATTTCAAGAGCGTAAGTGTAGTGAAGCTGAATATAAGATGAAACTAGAAATTTTCAATTATTTTTACTCCATAGCATGCACATTTTCTCAGGTTCAAAATGTATTTCGTTTTTGATGTCACATAAGTCCATATACGGGGGCTCGCCTGGGTGAAGTGAAGAATCTGTTGTTATCATGAAATATATGTACTACGTAAAGTAAAACCTTATTCCTATCTTGGAAGAGGGTATTTTCAACTTACATGAGATTGGTTTTCAGGTGCTAGGTTGCTGAAATGTTGAAACTAGCCGAGCAAAAAGTTTTAAATTGACCAAGAGACAGTTAACCTGAATATTATGCTGTCTCACTCCGCAATTTGGAGCTGGTGCTGGGGGTAAACTAGAGCACGCCGTGGTTCAGAACTACATGTCATTTACAGAATGACAAAAGTAAATTGAAAGAAATTAAACTCGACGTATCGCATTTATAACGTTTCTGCTCTTCGATGAATGCCGATTAATTTTCTCGACAAGGTGAACGTACTTCAACACTAATCATAAGGTGTATTTGAAATTTTCATGGAATTATGTGCTCAGTTCGCACGTCAGCTTCGAAACATGTCACATCACATTGCTGCACGTAATCAAATCAATTTTCATTATAAATGAATAAATGAACACCATCGTACATGCAAGTTTGAGCTCGTGCAGGTGCTCTGAATCTCACTGGTTTTTGGTTGCCGATATTTGTCAGTACCTAATAAATGTCGAGAGCATGAATGCTGCTCAGGATCAGGATCGCTCTACTGGAAAGTCATGATATCCAGAATTCCTAGAATCAGAGGAATTCGTATATACGGTTTGGTAAAAATGCCAAGACCCCATGTTGAACTATCCATTTGGAGTACGAAGTTATGCTTTAGCAAGTTTTAATATAAACATTTCAGTTAAGTGCAGAGAATTGATTAGAATTTCCTTGTAACAAAGTATTAAAAGTTACTAAATTGTATTTATTTCTTAGAAAACTTAGATGAAAATGTTAACTGAAAAATGCGTCGTGGCAATATGTAGGAAAATAAGCCAAACGAACAAGTATTTTTTCGTCTAAAGAAATTCGGTATACATGAAAAAGCAAACTTACCTTAAGTAAGAAATACAACAAACCAAGTATTGAGTAAGGTGAGGTTCACATCAGTTTTTCATTGAATTGAATGGGTGTGAGAAACTGATGGAGAATTAGAGAAATCAAATACTTGAAAGTTGTTAAGCGTAGAAGCGTAGTTATATTTATTTTAGACTTTTATAAGTTGTATATATCAACCAGAACAACAACCTTTGTCAAATTGAAGTTCCGTATTCACATATTCTTTACTTTTAATAGCTTTTATACTCTCACTACATCACAAACTGAAACATGTTGCGACGAACATTTTGCTTTCTCTTTCGTTTCAACCCAGATGAGATCGACAGATGTGTGGGTAAAGTTGTAGACGACATTTACCGGATTAAGTTTTTATGACTTTCACTTCCGTTTGCGATTACTTATTTGCTGAAAAAATCTAAGTAGAAAGGAAGGATGCGCTGCACAATGCAGTTTTTATATACCCAATCTTGAGCTTTAACGTCATCCAGAAGCCCACAAGATGGTATTTTACATTTAGTTACCGGAAGGAATTACTGTCTCAAGTCCTTTTAGTATAATTACTTTCGTCATCAGAGAACACCAGCTCTAACATTGCGGCGCTGTTGAAGTAGAGTTATGCGTAGGATGGGTGCTTTGGGTGTTTAAACCCACGTCTTGTACTCGTCACCGTCATAATCATACTATACTCCAAAATCTACTTAGGTACTTATTTAAAATGCATGAGCTCTTTACATCATAATGTGCTCCACGAAAATATGCTTTCAGGTTTAATTGTTTAAATGGCTAACGAGCAGCACATGAAAGCAGGAAATGTCTGTGCTTCTTTTGAAGTATTCGATTCTGATTGCTACTATTTCAAATGCGTATCCCGCGACTTCGTGGGAATAGAACTAGTAGAACAAATAGTGTGAATTTTGAAGTAGAGTTATGCGTAGGATGGGTGCTTTGGGTGTTTAAACCCACGTCTTGTACTCGTCACCGTCATAATCATACTATACTCCAAAATCTACTTAGGACTTATTTAAAATGCTTGAGCTCTTTACATCATAATGTGCTCCACGAAAATATGCTTTCAGGTTTAATTTTTGATTGTTTAAATGGCTAATGAGCAGCACATGAAAGCAGGAAATGAATGTCTGTGCTTCTTTTGAAGTATTCGATTCTGATTGCTACTATTTCAAATGCGTATCCCGCGACTTCGTGGGAATAGAACTAGTAGAACAAATAGTGTGAATACAATAATCCAATTACGGAAGGAGAAGTTATTTGTAATTTGTATGCTGCTCAGCAATGTAATATCTCGTTCTTTTGACATTTATTTCTGTGCCGTCGGCGGCGGCGGTTTATAGTATTCGTTCTTTGGGATTCGATACTAGTATACAATATTCTGAGGTGGGATGTATGCATCGATGTATGGGATGTGTGTACGTATATGGGACAGTAAAATGACAAAGCCAATTGTTTATGAGATTTATAATATGCCAATTAGCAGAGATATAAATAGAATCACTTCTCAACTTTACTCCTTCTTACTTATTGTTTTAATTTGATAATATGCCTTTCATGGTTTCACCTGTTGGGTTATGGTTTCAGCTGGAAATAGTAAAGGCGACTTTACTGGGAATAACTCTACCAGAGAAAACAGCCTCCCTCCGTTATTAACAAGCGAAAACAAGGACGATGATGATGATGAGGACTTCCGACCCATTGACGAGAGGGACGTTTTGTCATATGCACGACAAATAGCAATGGGGATGGTAATCAAAGCTTACGTTAACTTATATAATAACATCTATATGCCAATAAAAGAATAGCTTCTGCGTGTGAGAATGTGTGCTCGTCTCAATCGATCGTTTTTAAACAACAACTTTACTTAAAGTTAATGGTTACAGTGTCAAGATATAAATGGTGTAAAATGAAAAGACGATTACGGTGTCACATGAGCACGTAGCACTAATAGTGATTCTAAGGATGAACTGATGAATGTTACACAAACGCATAATGCATAATATAATAATATAGTTTACTGGTCGCACAGTCATATTTTGGGATTGGGAACAATGGTTAGATCATGATAACGTTGATGAGTAAGGATCAGGGTCGTCAGGGATCAAGTGAAGGGTTCATGGATTATTTAATTACGTCCCTATACTGCTCTGTCGGACGCATCGATTGAGTATTGAGTTTGTTTTGCGTGTAATATAACCAAACCAAATAATAGGTTAAATTCAAATTCAAATAAATAATATTGATTACGAACTTGCGAGTAGTATTACCACTTTTAATTCTGGGAAACGTTCGAAAGCTTATGGTTTTCCAGGAACCGCAAATGTATATAGTTTAATTTTGTAATAGCTAATGATACACTATTTCGTTGTAATGCGGTGCGGTGGAACTAGCTTGTCAATTTTCGCAGTTTCGTTCTACTTTGAAGATAATTCTGGAGAAATCTATGGATGAATACGCATGTTTCGTATATTTTTCCATGCCAGTCACAGCGGGCAAGGTCGAAATCGTCAAATTTTGGTTGATGAAAAATGCCGTTAATTTGTAATAATGCAGATGAAAAGGGTTGTTACATCAGCACAGCTTGACAGTATTAATCGTGATAACTGATAACCTTGGAGTTACTTGGGCAGTTGGCATTGACTATCGGGCGACGCGTGTCAAAAGTCAAAACATATGAACAGTAATGATGACTTGATACTATAAAAGACACACCTCACATGTCGACTTTCCCTCAACAAAACACGCGTATGACATACCAATCTTGATAGTTAGAGCAGTTGTGAAACGAAACGAAGTTTAAACGATGTCACAACAGAGTGCGGCAGTCTGTGTCATATCAAGCATGTGCGCTTGACCTGTTGACCTTCATAAATATATATATTATGCATTTTCCTTATTACCTTTTCATGCGACTTGTCGGGCTGCACACTGTTAAATCTGAATATTTATGGAATGCTTCCAGGAGTATTTGGAGAAAAATCGAGTGGTTCACCGGGACCTCGCTTGCAGAAATGTCCTGTTGATGGGTGACTACAAACATGTCAAGATTTCCGATTTTGGTCTCAGCAGGGATATCTACACGTGGAATGTTTACCATCAGAAATCAAATGGAAAACTGCCAATCAAGTGGATGGCCATTGAAAGTATTTTTACCCACGTATTTACAACAAAGTCGGATGTGTAAGTTTTTCAATTCCTACGAATTACATTATTTACCACTTTTCTTACTGCTTTCACTTTTCCTGAGTCAATAACATTGTGACGTTTACGAACATCATCCGCACTGTACGTGATCACCTAAAGTTTGCTTTACTGTCCCTATTGAAAACACAACACATCTTTCAATGATTCCTTAATATGACAAAAAGTTTCGTCTCTTCGAGTTATACTTTTTGTTCGGCATTAGTTGTTTCAGACCGATGTTACACTGACAATGGGTTTTGTATCCATTTTAATATATACAAACACGTTGTTCTGCACGGCAATTAATCAGTGACAACTTCAGTGACATCGCGAACCTCGTGCACGACGAACTTTCTTTGGTCCCTTAGTATCCTCAATCAAATCGGTAGTACATTGCTCAATATTTTCTTAATTCATGCAATTACAAATACCTTAATAAATATGCAAACTATAACTTCAGAATCTGTAAGGAACAGAACCATATCAGAGCTCGAGGAACGCCTAAAGACAAAACAATAATTAAGATAAAAAGCACTATGCTTATTCAATCACCACTTAAATTGCTAAGCAGAAGTTCTTCTTTTTTCACATTGTCAAACGTTTTCTCAAAAGATTCCAATCGTATGTTGGTGAGTATATCGTAGATAGTGGGTTGCACTTCCAGGAAAACCCCGAAGGCATTTATGCTGTGACGCAGTTACCGAAACTTTTCTATGTAGGATGGCTACCATTTTCGGCAAACCTGTTTCACACGATTCCATTTATCGATCAATTCAATCTGTTTGTTGTTAAAAATACACTTCCGTATATGTGCAATATTTAACTAAGCTAAGCTATTGGCGCTATTGAACAAGAAGTGCTTTCAAGTAATAAGTGAATAATTGTCCATAACCCTAAAAATAAATAATACCATAGACATACACATCATCTAAGAATATTCTAAGAATTTATCACCAGTCTGGGATTTCACATAAAATTTTGCTTCAATTTCCACTAGCACAAATTAAATTATCGGACTTGGTTTACAATGAATTTTGCTTAAGGTTGAAGCATTATTGCATTGCAAAAACTTATTTAGCCTGATTTCTAACGTAAGACTTGGCGACTACTTGTGGGCAGCAAGGAGAAAGCATATTATTGCTAACATTTCTATCACGTTTGTTTAGAGTACAGCACGTGATTCTTTCTTTTATTGCCCCAAGCCAAGGCTTAAAACCATATGCAATGGGTATCGGACTAGGTCCTTGCCTGGTTAAAACGGGAATCGGTGTAATATCCTGCAATTTATTGTCATTGAACGTGGCTTACTTACAATAAATATTTTTCTCCATATGAAAACTTTATCTCAAAATAATTTTCTATCGGTAGATGGTCGTATGGAATTCTACTTTGGGAATTGCTCACGCTTGGAGGAACGCCGTATCCTGGATTGGGCAACACGGAGCTATTTCACTTGCTCAAATCCGGTTACCGAATGGAACGGCCTGATAATTGCTCAGAGGAATTGTAAGTAAAACCTTTTCCATGTAATAACCTTCAACTATTTTCGTAGACTGAGATGAGCGAAGTATCCGTTATTTATTTGTTAGTAGGAGGGACGAAGAAGAAATGATTAATATGATTTTAACTTCACAACTGCAACTGTCACGTTTTGATTAGAAGGATTACTTCGTTCTGTGTTTTAGAGAAAACACGGTACATACATACACGGTTCGATAACCAATAATAGCTGCTCTGTATCCATAATTCATCTCAAACTGTCTCGAGATTCTTCTATTCCGCTTTCATAAAGTACAAATAATTGTATCACAATCAGAACGCTCGAATGATTAGTAAAAACTACGTTTTAAATTCAAACAGATTCAAACTTTATATGCTCCTTTAGCGGAACTTCGTGACAGCTATTCAGTAGCAAACATTTCTTGTTATGCTTCAAAACACATTTCGTGTATGCGGAAACACATATATCATATACAATATATTATTCTATAGTATCCATTCCGCAAAATATGCCAAAAATACATTGGACATGGACTGTTCATTTCATGACTGGAAAATGTTCTTAAAAGCAATGCTTTAGACTGGGGGTCATGAATGACCAACCTGATTTGGCCTGACAAACATGGTGTTATTGTTGGTTCTCAGTCCTGACCACAAGTGTTTTATGCAGTTTACCCAAGTTTTGGTGAGTATATAGAGGGTTTCGAAGTATAAAGGCCGTGAAATATTCTACAATAAATATCATTTGCACCATGAATCACAATATATGGACGTTTCAAATCTGGATCGCGTTTGGAACAGTGTAATTTACATCGTATAATAGCATTTTGATTTTGATTTTTATAAGGTATGCCGTGATGAAAAAATGTTGGAGGACAGCCGCTGCTTCCCGTCCAAGTTTCAGTGAGCTCAGGCGACACGTCGAAACCATGATGGAAGCTGCTGAACCCAATTTGTATTTATCTTTGATGGCAGACCTTCCCGCAGACTACTTTCAACTTAGTAGTAGGTAAGTTTTTGCAGATGGAAGGCACAATAGATATTTTATTACGCCAGTGACGTCCATCCAATATTTGGTACACACTAGGTTGCCCTACACATCTACGGGAACTAAAAGGGATGTGATATGTAGGTCTTATAAAAGGTGCATCTGGTGAATGTAAATGGAATGTCGCCCATAAGATATTGTATACAATAACGTTATGAAATCAACTTATGAAAATTTGAATGAGACACGTCAGACACGAACACTACATCACTTTCCAAGTATTACTT
Organism: Dicranocentrus wangi; assembly: GCA_036850665.1. Classification (NCBI taxonomy): domain Eukaryota; kingdom Metazoa; phylum Arthropoda; class Collembola; order Entomobryomorpha; family Entomobryidae; genus Dicranocentrus; species Dicranocentrus wangi. The sequence goes on along the minus strand of JAANSN010001922.1, from coordinate 20,465 downwards.
CCAAAATGTGTAATTAATCAGATTATTTTACAAGCTTGCGGTTTACAAAGTGCAAAACTACTGCGACACAACATGGACGAAAGTATAAGTACTTACGAGGGATGGTATTTGCATGAATCGACAGTTAAGCCAAACCATTATATACATCTTGTAGAGAATCCATTTCTGATTCTAATGGTGTAAATACTTTGCTGCGGAAATTATATTCGATATGTTTAAATCGATTTTTAAAAAAATTCCCATATATCATATGCAGCTTGTGCTGTGCTGGTCTGGTCGAGTTATAATAGTAACTTTCGAACGTGAAGCAGAGTTTCACTCAGAGAATTCTTTAAGCCCTACCTTCTTTAAAACTATTTTGTGGGGTTCACTTCAACCTGATTTCATTTCTTCAAAAAGAAACAGTATACCTAGCAAGATATTTCCTTGAAAATTGGAAAATGTATGGATAGTTAAGTTTAAGTCTGACTAGACAGTTTGCTTTAAACGATGGCTTTGTTTTTTGCAGATCCGACATTCCAATTGTAGGGAAAGATTCGAGCCCTCCAATTCGAGATTCTCCATCTACGAGCGTGTTTTCTAGTAAACGCAATAGCGGAAGTTCATCTAACCGAAACTCAACTTTCACGAGTAATACGCGAGAGCCAACAGCCGGCACTTCTCATTTCCGACGCAATTCTCACACTCTTTATCACAACACATCATATAAAAACACACAACTTGACTCGCCATCTGCTTCTGGAATCGAAACCTTTCGGGAGAAAGATGAAATATGTTCATTTAGCGACCAGTCACAATCAGAAAAAAATTTAATCAATCAGCAGAGCAGATGGCAAAGTTCCGCTGCGGTCCTATCATCATTGCCCGATACTTCGGATGCACACAGTTCAATAGATGATACTAGAAATCCAGTTAGAAGAAACTCAATTGGTTGTAACAATGCGACTCCCGCATCTACCCAGCACAACTACTCTCAGCACCATTATCACCGAGAACCGTCTAGTAGGAATAATTCAGCTACTTCCAACTCGAGTGGAATTCGCGAGAAAGCCCTAAAGAGACTTTCTCTCGACGTTCGCTACCAGAAGGATGGAGTCGAAACTGTTACGTTAGGGGCTTGCTCCAGCAAAAAACAACAACTAGTGAGTCCTGATTCTGGGATTTTGATTCACCACCATACCGGAGAGATTGATTCCGACCAAGTAAGCTTCCATGTTGAACCTACAAGCAAAAATGGCATTGGATTGTCACATTGTGGTGGTAAGTCACACTCTCAAAGATCCAAAGATACGACCAAGGAAACTGAATTACTGCTTTCACCCGTACTACCAATTTCACCATCGCCGTTACACCGGAATGGAAAGTCGAGTGGCAATTTTTCCGTGCAGCAAACTCCTGGTAGACGGAAAGGGCCAAAGCTCTCCCTTCCATTTGTTAACGTTAATGATATGACAATTATCGAAAACAAAACATACGATCTTAGAGATGCATAAAAGAAGAAAGCTATAATCGTAGGTCTAGTTTGAGCTTAATTGAGCTATCCCAGTGTTGTACTAGCTATAAACACCCAAACTAAAGTTTGACGTTCATGAATATTCAGGAGAGAAAAACGTCAACATCTCTTATACCCTTCACCCTCGTTTAAAATCCGTATTTTAGTTCCACATCATCCACATGCATTCGATGCTAAAAGAAGTGTCACGATTGACATAATATATAGATATTATGTAGCGTGTATGTAATGTGTCAAATATGTATGGTCTCATAGTATCATGTTATGGTATTGTACAATGAAGATAACCTCGCGTTCTTAGAAAATTAGCTGATTAGGGAATTATATTACATTTAAAAGGATTTTTAAAAACTGCATTTTACCTATACCTAACTGCTGCGTGCGTGCCAACCCAAGAAGAGTGCGTTTTCCCAGATTATTTTTGTTGTATGGATATTACATCAGAAGGAATGGGCTAAATCAATCTATGACATATAAGCAGATGTTACTTTTCTGCATTTTATGAACCTGCAATCAAATAAATACTCACAATTATTAATCCCCTGTAGTTGTTAAATCGTTCGTATCCACGTTCCTCATCTATCGTTGTACTGATAGAAATGGATAGAAACATTTCAGCGTTTTCATAGGTATTCGCTCTGACAATAGTTATTTTTGGTATTCCGAGAACAAAATTCTTGGAGGCAGTGCAGTATTAAAACGTTTCAAAGCCGGTGTAAACACTTCATGTCGTTCTTGTTATTGTGATAAAAGTACCAAGAAGTTTTTAATTGCCAAGATATTATATTTTACTAAATGGTTAGTTATAAGAAGTTTGCATATAAGCGAGTTACAAAAATAGTTGAAGTTGAAGGTCTAATATGAGGGTTAGTGACAAAATATTTCATTTCAAGACGTATTGTAAAATTTCTCTATTTTGAAACAAGAATTGGAACTGAAAATATAATTAATATTTTAAATTTAACTAAATTTATCAAGTAAACCGGTACAATTTTTTGAGTGGTGTATGCACAGACGCATGGAAAACAAAATTACAATTAAACATACTTTTTTAATATATGTGCGTGTGCTGTTACTTATTATTTTACTACTACTACTACCACCATTATAACTGAGAAAGTTTGCGTGACGCCGTCGCAATTAAGTACCTGAGCCGCGACGAATTTTATGTAGCTTATATGTATGTACCTTTATTTAGAATATGTACCAAAGTACCAATGTACCTTTGAATTTATTCACTGACATTTTGACTGAAAGCGTATAATATGTATTTTTAATACCTGAATTCAGAATTTGTATATTTGTACATGTGAGTTTGTCTGAATGTGATATAGCAAATGACCACAATATTCATATTCTAATAGAGTATTTTAAGAGCATTCGTCTCTAATTGTAAGAATTCATGTCCTTACCATCAACATTATATCAACAATCCTTTTCCATGCAGGGTAAATAATGTGTTAATGAATTATTTGAACTAGAACTAATGGCAAGATACGTTTGTCCTAATCCTAAATCAAAAACCGGTATTCATATTCAGGAAATCCACGTTGTAGTTGTGAATAGAGATGAGAACATGTTGCATTAGTCCATCACTCCTCATCTCCTCCATGGAGCTGCTTTACAGTCATTTTAAACAGTTAGTCTCTGTACCAAATTAAAATATTTATGTATTTATTAAACTTCAAAAGTGTCAAAAGTTTTAATGAAGTTGTAGTTTATGTAAGAAAATATGTAAGTGCATGATATTTGCATAGGGTTGATAACTGTAGTTAATATGAGTATCACAACGTTCACATTTAAAATAAATACCTTGATAAAAACAAATTAATTGCAACCCCAATTATCATTGAGATTTTTACGAGTTTCATTTTGTTTCGTATCGGGCATTAATTTAGAATCCATTCCTACTTTCATATAATTTATAATTCATTGAATTTTCACATGGTTGTTATTCCTTATGCGAAATGTGTAACGGAAAACACGCAACGAAAAACGTCTGACATCAACATTCAAACTCCTACTCGTAATGTTTTATTATACTTATTACGAAAAGCATTTTCATATCATTAAGAGATCAAACGGATGGCATCTTTTGTGCTACTCTTCTAGCCTGATTAGGGAAAAACCTTCGTGTGAAAGCAGCATCTGCTTTTACTTTGTTCCCCACTGTCAGCTCCGAACTCATGCTAGATGACACTGATTTCTGACTCATACATTTCCATTTCTTGGAAGCTATAAGTAAGCAGGCTCCCCTTCCGAGATTATTTATGCTCTTCTTATTGTTAGTAAATATTTTCTCAGGTGAGTTGCTTTTGCTTTTTAACATGTCGTATGTAATCGGTACTCTAAACGTATTTTAGGGTCAAATCGAATGGGAAGGAGCTAAGCAAATGTTACGAAGCATCTAGTCGAGCATTTGTTGTTGAGCGGAATTTCAAGAACAAATCTATGAAAAAAGTAGTAGAAAAAAAAATCCTTAGGTTTAGTCAAAGAAATAGTTCACGTCACTAACAGTCATTAAATTCAGTTAACCTTAAATATAACATTTTTGTCATGATTAAATTATGGTTATGGTTGGCTTTGTGAACGTTGTGTTTTGTATAGTATGTACATTAGTAGATTGTTAATGTTCAATCATCACACGTCATTTGTCATTGTTATTATTATATATGTTGTGTATGCATTTGTTAGTACAACTGGTTTGGTTTCGAATTTCCTTTGATAATAGGGTGTCGAATATAGTATGCATTTACACAATTTACATGTTCTTCCTTTTTTATTACTACATGCCTTCCTTGCTTTGAATAATGTGGAAAGTGGAAATCTGAATCAAAGGCAGGCAGAAACCTTCAAACTAGAAAATCTAGAAGTTTTAACCTTCGTACAATGAAGTTCAGTGTCAGATCACGTTTCCCTTTAGCTCGTCCTATACAGACATAACACGTTGTCATTGTTCTTGCAGACAAAAGGGGTTCCAAAAAGGGAACCAATCCGCACAAAAGCCTTCGCCATTCTCGCGAGTCGCTGTCTACTCGTCATCCTCACAGGTTGACTGTATAGGGTAGAATTAGTGGCCTGAGAAGCTACTCTGGGTGGACTTGATGAATGACCAATGTATAATATGTATGTACTACAAACCGTCCGTGACAAACGAATTTGAGCAGTTTTGACTATTTCTGGATATATTTGATATATTTGGAATAGTTTACTGGATTTAGATTTAAAATGAAAGTAAAGTAAACAGAGCAGATAAATAAATAAATACTGGCATTTTGATGTTGGCCACTTTAGAGCAGACAGTGTCATTGTGGTGTAGTCGGAAGTCGGAGCTCACTGGAACAAGATGATACTAGATGGACACTATAGAATGCATCCGTAGCTTTTCTTGCATAAACTTGTTTCGATATTGATAGCAAAAATACAGTATACCTTTTTATAGTTATGTAGTAGGTGTCAAATGCGTTACTCTGCATATATAAGCGCTAACAATGTATTTTGCCCGTGGCAAAATGCCCAGCTTTACTTTAGGAATTAATATCTTTTCATGTCACTAACACTGGTGCTCTACTTCTACTTTTATCCTTGTGCGAATTGTGTGATGGGTCTCTCATGTCTCATGCCATTGTTTTGTTTTCTGGCTATTAATATACTGCTCGAATTCGGTTATCAGAGAAAATGCAAGCGAAGGTTTGCATTAAGACCTTCGTATCTGAATGAAATAACGAAGGACATTATTAAACTGACAAATAGAAGTACTTTAACTTGATAATAATAATAGGAAAGGCAACGTCACGCGCGACTCGCGAGTATATAGTTGAAAAGTAGAGTATTCTGATTTTGAACTATTTGCTAACCTCTTGAGACCGGAAGTTAAGTCGGTAAATAGGGTCGTCGTCGTATTCGCAAATTCGCAGAAGCAGTCATACATAATATCGAGTCGTGACGCACGTCATGTCATTGCTGGGCTGCTTTTGCCGTACCCTTCATAAATTTTAACAAAGGGATCTTGAATGGGTGCTAGTAGGCTCGGTGGGACTACAAAACAGAAAGTCCTACTTTCTCCGTATCGAACATCGTACAGTACAAATTGTAATTTTATGCGTACTATTAAAACATGGCATGTTCTCTGACTCGCATTCGCAATCCTTTTCTTTTGATACGTGATGACATAATAATATTCCATTAAATGCCGCATGCAATTCATAATTCATATAGTTTGCTTGCTTGTATGGCTAGTTAGAAGAAAGGAAGGATACATGTCATCTTCTCTCCATACGAGTAGTAAGTAGATCAAATATCCATCCTAACACCCTACTAAAGTGCTAAATCGAATGATCAAACATAGATCAATGACCTCATATGAGTAAGCTCGACCTATATACCTAAATATGACCCGGGTTGCTGGTCACCACTGTCACCAGTACATCCACTTGTGTTGTGTTGTCGCAACCAAATTACTGTCCTGAGGGCTGTAGCTTTTCATCAACCTAATGTAGCACATCCATTTCTCAGATTGGTACTCTTTTAGTCAAATTTCCCCAGTATACCGAGTTACGAAACAGATATAGATAGAATCATTTTGTAACTTCGATCCCATCTTTCCCATTGATATAGCCATATTGGCATACATGATTTCTCCATTGGTCTCGTATAATTTGGCATTTTTCACATATGAGTTTAATGAATTTATACTGATCACGTATGATCAATGAACATTATCAAAACAAATACTTTATTAAAATATTATATTACAATACAATTTCAACGATTTAACAACAAGAACAGAGCTTATTTTCACCTATTCATGAAACATGTTTTTAAAAATATGCAATTAACATTAATTACTTTCATACTTTTACTCAACTTACATTAAAAACAAAAATCTTCAACGAAACGTAAATTTAAAGTACAAAATATAGACCCGGGAGTAAGCTTCTTACAATGGATTAGTACCAGTTTGGTGCCACTGCCAAGCGTACATCAAGCTATAGAACAATAATATAGCGCGTTCCTCTTTAAGAATTGAATTTGTCGTATTAGATCCGGACACGTGAATATCATGGAAGACAATACTCATACAAACTACCATCCAAACATGTACTCCATTGCTTTTGTTAAAATACCGCTGGAAGCAGTAGGAAGAGGTACGTTTTCGTTGTGAGTTTCGTTTTGCGACGTCGTCTTTGAATCCTTTACTATAGATGCCGACGTACTGACTGATTTCTCTCCACTTAAAATAGGAGATGTTAAAACTCCGCTAAGTTGGGTTGTTCCAGCAAGTGGTCTAATTCGACTTTTCCCAGGGTCAGTAGAATCTGCGTTCCTTTCCTGTAACGGAGATTTCATTTGGGCTTGCTGATTCGTGCTTGAGCCAGGCGATGGCTGTTGCAAATCTCGAGATTTTTCATAAGTATCAATAACTTCTTTTGGACTACTAACTACACCAACCATTATTGTACCACCCAGTACTTTCCCGTTACATGCCAAAGCTCTCCTAGCATCAATACGTGATGCATATTGGACGTGAAGCCAATTTCCTCCTGGATTGGATTTACTTTGAATCACAGAACCATACTGAGAAAAATGTGTAAGAATAAAAGATGCTGCGGCGGCAGGGAAGCCTGTTGGACAAAATCATATTAAGAACCACCGAATGTAACAACAGAACCGATTTAAAACTGTTATAAAACATGTTAGGTTAAAGATATGGACAAATCCACTAACCAAATACGGTTATCCAATTTGATTCGGCAATTGGAGCACTGACACCAGCTTTTGCAACAGCTTCTAAAGCGATCGCAGCACCTGGGACTGAGTTACTGTTGTCTTTCAATAAAGGTGAGTTAATGAAGTTATTGATTTCTTCAGATGTGCCTAAACATGATACAATGATGATCAAATATTAGTTATTTATGTATGATCTCATGTCAGTAGATTAAAAGGCACGCACCAAGACAAGAAACCTCAACAGGCATATTAAACGTACCAAAACCACGAACTGGTGGTCCCGTTCGTTTAGCCTTTTCCTTATCCTCTGCAGCTTGCAAATCCTGAAAGTACTGAGTATCAGTAAACTTTAATTGTTTACCCACGGGTTGAGCTTGGACCCTTTTGCCAAATGCGCCACTTGTGGGGCTTGCATTTTCCAATTGAGCGCTGTAACCTGTACCGGTTTGCTGACCTCCCCCTTCTTGTTGAAGCCAAGTTGGAGATTTTGATTGTGGCGATCTCGAACCTACAGCTACAGCTGGGGGAGAGGTCGACGGTGATCTGTCAAACACTCTACGTGGACGAGGTGGCACAGCTGCTACAACATGATCCACTCCAGTAAAATACGCCGGCATATAAGAGGGCCTTGGAGGGTTGGTCGGACTTCTGTGTAACGGTTGGTACGGAGGACTGCCGAGGTTTGTATGTGGTTGAGCATGGCCCACCGGTGAGCAATGCATCGGCTCCACAATTTCCTGCAAAACGATGAATTGAAGAATTTTGGGTTACTTAAAAATGTACTATTATTATATAGCTGGAATTAATTTGTAGACCATAGACACTTCTTACATCACGTGGACTATGATGTCCATAGTAAGGTGACACAGCTTGATGTGGCTGGTATGGATGATGATACACATAAGATCCGCCCAACGCCTTCACTCCATACCCATACGGTTGCACATTAGCATACTGCGTTAAATGGCCATACCCATGCCCAACCGGACTTGCTGCGTGCACGTGATGTGGTGCATTGGATACCATCGTAGAACAATACGGTGGGGATGAATATAAAGCTGTAGGACCTCCATACGCAGGTGCTGATTGTTGAATTAAACTCGTTGCTGTACCCCCTACATAGGAATACGGGGAAACTGGCGTTGCACCGGTGACCCCACCTCCAGGAGACGTGTTACTATGTGGAGTAAACACAATTTGACCCCCTTGCGTAGGAAACTTATTGGCAGAAGGATATTGCATAATTGGAGAGCCTCCCCCACTTGGTGACATCAGTCCGACTCCGAACCCTGACGTGCTAGGTGAAACTGTTCCAGGCATCACTGGTGTCACTGCTGAATGTTGTGGGGAGGTAAACCCCGGGTTAGTATATCCAGTGGTTCCACTATACATTTTTCGTAAATGCACTCAGCAGCAGCGAAACAAACAATAATTTTAAAACAAGCAGCCAAACCACCTCCACAAATGACAAACAACAAGCTACCCACTCAACCTAGTGACACTATAGATATATTTCTTTTCGTAAGTTGCAAAAGTAGTTTTATACTCAACAAGAATAAGAATATATCCTGTTTATTATTTAGAGCACTTTTTCATTTTATTATTACGTATTTGAAGAGACACCTGAAGAGGTTTGCGGGCAACGGGTAAAGGCTGTATCTTTTTTCCTGAAACAACGAAATGATCCAACCAAACTGAAACTGATGACTCCAATCCAATGTCTCCAAATCCAATAATATAGTTTCTTTTGGGAATGAGTAACGAAAATTTTTGCTGGTGCTCATATTATGTACATATTTCCAAGTGAGTGGCTTGCCGCTCCAAAGACATCAGACTTCAGGCATATTATACGTTGATTCCCGTAGCCCCAGCACTACCTCCACTTTACTCGCAACCGCAACTCTGTACCGCATATTCCCCCCTACTCTACCTTTTTCACAACTTGCAAAAGTGCATTTCTCGCCTTCTTCATGCATTTTGTACACTACATTTCGTCGATTGAAATGAAGATGAAAGTTAAGTGATGTTAAAATAAGATTTGTAAAGTCAAACCTAAATCAGACGCCAATAAAGATTACCCATTCAGGCCATTCATAATATATTCATTTTATTGACGATTTATATATTTACATTTTAGCCGTTTATTTGTGTCACACTCACACGCACGTCTTCTCCATTCATTCATGCATGGTATGATTTACGATAAAACAATGCATACCTGCTGAAGAGAACTGTTTTGTATTCATATTTCATAAAGTCATGTCATGCTCTCATCTCATGTCATGTTTACTATAATAATAATAATTATACAGGTGTAAATTGAAACTTTTAAGATGCGAGATAGTGAAAGTTCGATTGTTGGAAGTCAGAAAATGTGATACACATGTATAAATAATTTTAACACGTATGTGTTTAATTTTAATAAGACTGTGTCCACCCGTAGGAACTCACAACGACTTAAATAGCTGCCACGAAGTGGAAGTTTTGTAAGGATTGATGAAGATGGAGTGATGATGATGAGTGGTTAATGAGTGGTTAAATTCATTGTTATAAATTCCAAGAAAAAAGATGATGTTTCACCAGCATATCTTGCACACCACTTTTGACATCCAACTTTTCTTCTTTCTGTGCTTTCAATTCCCAATTTACAGATAAGTTGAATGAAAACTGGGACAAAATTCTGAGTTCACATTTTAGTCCTATCCATCCTGGGCTGTTCATGATACTCCAAGGATGATACCTTTATATATACCACACTACACGTTATATAATTCTCATGCAACGCCACACACAAGTCTGCATGTTAGGAAATTATTTGATAAAGCATACCATTTGTTAACTATTTCGGAACACGAACATAGCATCTCAATCCAGAGGTGTAACACCTGCTCGTTTAGCCCCAAGCAAATTAGACTTCTTAGCTTGACATCCATTTGTACTTTGTCATGAGATCGATTCACAAGCTCTACACTTCTGTATAAAAGCTACACGGATTTTAACGGCAGGAGGGTAGATCAAAGCAAGAAATAAGAAAGTTTCGCAATTTATTCTTTCAAACTCACAAATACGTAAAAGTAATATTATTACCTCTTCAGGACTAAGAACTTTACCATCTTCGTCCAATCTGTACGTTTTACACAAAACAAGTCGCGAGTAGACTGACTTGAAATCTCGTTCAATTTCCTTCAAGGCAACTTCTTCAATGAACATGTAGGGATGCACGGGACCCACCAAGGTGTTCGGTCTTTTCATGCCATATTCAAAAATTCGTTTGAGACAAGGACACAGCGATCCCCGTATCAAATCAGCTATTCCTTCCGTCACTGAATCATCCCCAGCAGCGCTGTAAAGTTTTGATCTTTCATCAAGTAACGTCACACATTTTGCTGGAAACCAACCCCTGCATTTTTTTATCAAGAAAGAACAAGCCTTAGCAAGTCGTTACGTGATACACTTGGATTACATCTAAAAACTAGGATATAAATTCATACCTTAATCCGTTTAAGTCTCCAATCCAACAATGTTCATCCTTGTAATTTATAACCGTAATAATATCATTTTTCCGAAACCCGAGCTCGTCATCGTCTCTTCTTTCAAAATCTATATAGAAAAGAGTAAGCTTAAATTCAAAAATTGCTATTTCTAAGCAATTTAGGTATACTAATCAAGAATGTGTTCGTACCGACTAAAGCTTTTGCTCTCTTGAATCCATTCATGTTGTATCCTTGTGTGAATCTCTCGAAATCTTTTGCATGAGACTCCTTCGTAAAGTCAGGTTCTAAGCTAACCTTGATAAAATTTTGATCGTTGGAAATAAAATGTCTTCCAATTTGTGTGATTGAATCATGAAGCTCAACCATAATTTCTAAATCATAAAGATTTCACCATCATTCTTGAAGTCTAATGTCAACATTTGCAGCAATCTTTTATAACATAACCATCTATCTTACTGACCTGTCTGTCTGATATTTTTTGTCTTCAAATCTTCTGGACCACCATTCTCTCCGAATATAGTTTTTAAAACGTTTGAACTACTTTTCGCTTTTTCTAGTTTTCTGCAATCACGTTTCTTTACACGACGACATTTGCTTGAGAAAACTGAGCCATCAGAAACGACTTGGGAAGCACACTTTTTTCGTTCTTGATCTATTCTATTTGCATTGATTCCTTCGAATTCGCTAATTTCAAGTGAATCAAAGTCGTCTACTTCCGAAGGCAGATCCGACAAGAAGTTGAATATTTCAGCTGAATTTTTAAGCTCCAGTAAACCTTTTACTGTAAAATAGTTTAACACGTAATAGTTACAGTGATTAACACGACGAGGATCGCGGATAGAAATTGTATTGATAAATTACCTTTAAATTTAATTAGGGCCAACATCACCTTAAACAGAAAGGAGCAGCCTTCTGCGAAAAGCATGTCCCATATTCGAAGCAAGATTTTGACATGAACCACAGACGCAAAGAGCGTTAAGAACCACGTGAACACGATTAACCCAAGCTAATCAAATATAGAAATACATAACATTATTTAAGTTGAAATCAAACGATTTAAGATTCCTAAAATTCCTATAATTAATTTCCTTTTGCAAGTCTACCTCGATATCATGTTCCTTCAACAGCGAATCCACTTCAGGAAAATATTCTGCAACTAAACTAGCCAGTACCAAGCTATCTGTACGTATTCCGATAAAATCATTTGTAAAGTAAGAGGCTGGAACTATGTCTTCGATAATGGTGCACATAATCCAGAAACAATCTTCTTCCTCCAACAGAAGCAGTAAATGAGCTACAACTGTTCCAAATCCCTGACAATAACCGACGTCAGGATACAACCAAGATAACGCTCGTAGAACACGCCTCAAACGGGGAATTCCAGGAGAATCGGACTTTGTAAAGCAGCCATTTCCGGGTAATATTCTAGTAAGATCTTTTTCTATGTGTTTGGCATAAGAAAAATATTCGTTTGCAGTTGACTCCTTTACAACTTTCCAATAGGGTAGATTTGTTAAGTTCGACTTCTTCTCCAACGTAGGGCTTAGTCGGCACCACCTTAATAATAAACAAAAATATTTAAATTATTTCAATGTATCTAAAAAGCATAAAAGATATCCCTAGAACTAGGTATGCATTGAGGAGATGAAAGTAATCAAATTATATGCATATCAGTTCTAAAGGTAGCTTAATTATTACTTATTACGCCTTTTACAGTTTTTTCATGATACAAAATTAGTTGATTACAATTGAGGTCGCAAAGAATGAGGAATGCCGCCGTTTTGAATCATCTTCCAAAGTTTCTGGGACAATGGTAGCTTTTCTGGAATCGACTCCCATGATAATTCATGAACTTCATCCCTGGAGTGGGAAAATTCCAGGTACGCCAACCATTGCAATCTAAACCAAGCAAGAAATATTAAAATTTAAAACATGATATACTTTGTCGGTTTCACAAAACACCGTTTACATTCCTTCTGAAACTACTTGACTTTCATTAAATTAGATATTATGTATGCAAAAATATATTTTGTTTGAATTAATTTGAGGAAACCATATTTGTTCAGGCATTCTAGTTATATATGTGTACGTTTTTATGTAATTGTGCGATACCAAATTATAAACGTTTATTTTATGTACAAGTGTGGTATAATTATTATTTTATGAACATTTAAGGGATAAGTACATTTCAAAGTATAATTTCTTATCCTTAATTAAATTCAAAGTTTAACTTGATACAAAGTAGGTTTAAGGTTTAAATAAAAAAAGGAAAGCAGATAATAATGCTTATAACAGTTGATAATTCACCGATCGATTCTACTTTGTGACATATTCTGAAATATTTCGAATATATAAACTTGGAGGAGGGATCTCCTGGTTATTTTCTAATTCTCGGTCATTCGTGTAGGAACAGGCTACAGCAGCATATTTCCCTATCAAGCAACAGATTAGTTTCACAGTTTATACGTATCCTTATTATTGTGCCAACATTACAACTCAACTATTATGATATAATACAATTATTACCTGAAACGCTTGTATCGACAGCGGAAATTTCGTTAGGGTAAGAAGTAAAATCAGCAACCAGCTTACGAGTGTCAGGGTCCCACAGGCGAAGCTTACCATCCGATCCTCCCATCAAAAATCTCGAAGAACCTTCTATACAACTACAGATAAATTACATAAAATATTTAAGGCTACAATTCCAACCAGTTAAATACTGCATTACTTGGATATTCACTTCTTTTATGATATTTTAGTCGTTCTTAAGTTACCTGACGGCGTTCACAGGATGCGATATTCCCATTGCTTTATCGACATGCGGTTTAAATAGAAACTCTAATTTTGAACTTCTTTCACCTACACATTCAATTGACGCACGGCCCTCTACAGTTCCATAGACGATTCTCTAAAAAATTAAACATTCAGGATTAAGTCACGAAGACTCCACCATGCACCAAGATGAATACCAATCGAATAAGATAATAGATATAATAATAATAAACACCGTCATATCCGAAAAGACTGCAATACACTGCAAGTTTAACGATTCCTTGACCTGTAAGATCTTCAATGGCTCGGAGAAATTTCTTAAATCCCATATTCCGATTGTTCCGCCTGCTAGTCCAACGGCTGCAATGTTTTCCTTTACGCTCATATTCAGTACCTAAAGGGGTTTTAAGACTTATTTTCTAGTCTGCTACAAAGTATTACTGAAATTGTAGGTAAAAAATACTTTACACCCTAAAAATTTATGAATTTCGAACCTGCCCTTCTGTACTTATGTTTCCAACACATCGATTTCCGGAGTTCTTACGATGATCCCATAGTCGTACTGAAGAATCCCATCCACCAGTTACAATTAAGTTTCGTAATTTATTATACTCGACGGCACTAATTGTATCGTCGTGAAATCCTATACATGTAGCTGCAAAACCATACAAAATGTATCACCTGTGTAGTTTCAATTCTACAATCCATAATCCATTACATAATATATTTTTACATGCATTTTCAATAAATTCATACCTGGCTGACCCTCTTTTTCCATCTTCTACTTCTTTCATGCACACATTCCTTTTCATACCACCAAAACAAAGTGAAGTAGGACCCTGCAAACAAAACTCATGTCTTATTTACGTCATGCCATGTCACCTCGATCCCCGCCTCCATCCTCATTTCTCTGAACACTTCATTTCATATCCATCCTCCTACTACTCAATTCTTAAAATGTCAACTTACCATAGGGGCCAATGCAAGGACAGGCATATCTGTGTCATGCTTCAGTTGCACCACGTTTTTCTTAAAGTCGTACACCCGCACTGAACAATCAAAGGAGGCTGCAGCTACTAAATGTTCGTCATTTCCGGATGACGACGATGGGAGAAATTTAACTGCGGTGATTTGCTCTTGAGGGGGACTACACAGGCTTTTATCCGATCGGCCCTTCATTTTTAACTATAATTGTTTCTAATTTCAAGTGCACCTTCCTCTTAGTTGTCACTTGGCGGACTGCGGATAATTACTTAATTACTTAATAGTTGTTGTCCGTCACTCACTAACTATGTCTGCAGCTACTAAATGTTCGTCATTTCCGGATGACGACGATGATGGGAGAAATTTAACTGCGGTGATTTGCTCTTGAGGGGGACTACACAGGCTTTTATCCGATCGGCCCTTCATTGTTTCTAATTTCGAGTGCACCTTTCTCTTAGTTGTCACTTGGCGGATTGCGGATAATTACGTAATTACTTAATAGTTGTTGTCCGTCACTCACTAACTATGTACATATATTCCTTAATATTTAGAAATCGAATGTGGGAAGTGGGAACCTTCTTTATTAGGAAATATCAAATCAAGCTACTCATCTGCAATATCTGCATCTCTGCATGCGTAAATACATAATATTTAATATACAAACAAATATGCATTGCACACACACACAACGCAACCCACAAGCCACAATCAAGGATTGCAACGGACAACTTCTGACAGATACATAAAATGTACATAGGTATACCAACAAACAAAACAACAACATGCACTACCGACACGGCACCGCACCGCCATTATACCAACAAACAAAACAACAACATGCACTACCGACACGGCACTTGACGGCGACGGCACCGCACCGCCAGAATGTTGAGAATTGTGAGGCTCACTCGCTACATGCATGTATGTGTGCATATATGTAGTCAGCAGAATCACTGTGTGTGTAGGTAATCCACTTTTTCATGCCCGTCCGTATCACTGTTTACTTCATTGTCCAGTGATCGATCCAGCAGTGCGCAGTTCACAGTCCACACGCACTTGTGTGAATTGTGATTTGTGATTGATGATATGATGGTGAAAATGGCAAAGTGAAAAGTATTATACGAGGTGAAATGACTGTGAAGTGAGAGAGCAAGTAATAATTATGATTATTAATTAATAATAACAATTTATTATGCATGTTATTTATGGATGTAAAACAAGAGTAACAGCATAGCACACGCCAATAAACCAAAATGCCCAACTTTCAAGTTGTATGTGCCCAATGTACCTATGTAAATACTCAACTAAAACTCGACAATTTTGTATTTACAAATCCTTCACAAAACCTTCTTGCTCATTTATGAATATTTCATCAATAAGTAGTTTCGTTTTGACTCCTAATCTATTATTGCTCGCAATCAGATTTACATTCTAAACTCTAAGTCAGATTGCCAGTTCTGTTTGATTGAAGTCTGAATCTCGGTAACTGTGACATATGTAATAGGTATATCACGCAGCACACGGTATGGTGTGCGTTGATTTGCAAATTTTATTACCTGGCAGTTTGATCCTCTGTGAATGGAATTCCCAGCAATTTGTTGGAGTTTTGTTCAGGACCATCCTCTTCTTCTATTCTAAACCCCAGTTCATCAAATGAAGTGTCATCATCAGGCATTTCAGTGGGCCAAATACTGGGTGTTACTGCGCTGAAGGGAACGCCCGGTTTTGGAGATACCACTTGACACAAGCCTGATTTATCGGTTGCACAAATGAGCGTTTCTTGATCGGGTTCATCGCAAGCGGATTCAACCAGTGCCAATTTCTGAAACAGGAATTAATGTAATACATTAAAGGTAATTGCCAAATGGTCGTATGTCGATTTTTTGCCAGTTGTGCACTATGCGATCCAACCCAACGTCTGTCTCCTATTATAATACCTATGTGAGTTGGCTAAAAAGTAGGTGGATGGTGTAAGGAACAGTAAGGAGGGTTGGAAAGGAAACTGGAGAAATACTCCGGAGATGTATTTAATAATGGATATGATGACTGAGGGGAATGGGAATTACATACGTATATCTTCTATCTATTCATGGACATTTGCCTGTTTTAATTTTCGTAATTCGTAAAATGTTTATTTGCAAATTACATTATACCGTCGTACCCTTCTTTGCAGATTATGGGGAATGTATGGATTGCGTGATAATTCGGCAGGGCCACATGAACAACAAAAAAGCATATTTAAGTTTCAATGAAAATCTAATAATAATGTATAATAATCTGGGCCATAAGATTCTACTGGACAGTTGTAAGAAGAAAGAGTTTCGCGCACTCAGGAACATGACTGAAGGAGGTCGTACGTATGAATGGCTTTAATACATATTATTATAAGCAAATAAAAATAATAATTGAAAACGTTAAATTATTTTTGCCATACCAGAATAACAACATGAAGTCTGCACTGCCTTTTAAAAGGCTTAATCCGGACTATGATCTTCTTTTGTGAATGGTTTATAACATACGGAGATGAACCACCGTAGAGCTTTCGAAGCAAGGCATACGCAGCATATGCTTTTAAGCTGCAGACTTCCGAAATTTCATTGCACAGGTCAGACATGCCTATTTTATACAGGTAAGTTTGATCGTCTAATGATGACTAATGACTATGATGTCCTATTACTGGTAACTAACCCAAGCAATACAGACTTGTTAACTTTCACTTTTTCTATACACACTATCAGGAACTCCTCTTAATACACCGGCTTCATGTACCTATAGTTAATAGTTGGACGTAACTCATTATTAGAATTGCAATTATATGTGCCACCACGATTCCCGTTAATGACCACTTGCAAAGCTTAAGAGATCTCAGTGTCTTTTGTACAGGAACGCATGGCTTCTCCAGAAATGATGCTGATATATATTGGATATGAAATAATGCAATTTAATTACTTTTCAATCCAGAATCCAGCCAAATTTGTACTGGGAGACTGGGAATACCAGAAGAGCAAATATAGATGCCAATAGGACATAGCACGCAAGCTATGATAATTATTTTATGACTCAATTTAGCCTGCTTGTTCTGCAGAACGAAAGAATGCTGACTGAGAATTACGTTATGTTAATCCGTTTATCCCAAATTCCAATGCAATAGCCCATACCTACAATACGGGGGGAATACGTATGTCTTTACAATAAGTTGATCTGTTGTATGCCTGTCAGCTTCGCTGCAGAAGGACAAAGTATCCAGCTAACTCAAAATGAGATGCAGATGTTAAATACCGTACATACCACTATCGCCGAATGATTGGGAACATGAACAGTATGTGTTTAATTTAATCAAATTTTTATGATCTGTACATATTCATGCATAAGAATGTATGCTGTGCTGTGGCTGTGGCATGAATATTAAAGGACCGTGGTCTGAAGTGGAGTAGCGATCGAGCCACTTTCAGAACAATATTCAATAGTCCAGCTTATTTGAAATTATACTAACATTAACTCGTTAAATAAAATAGCATTTGACTTACATGAACCGTGTTCATCCCAACATATCCCTTCTTGTCATGGGCATTCGCCTGGAACAATGACTTTGCGAAGTCCATACTGGAAACTATAAGGTCTTCTACGCACCAGCGACACCAGTGACAAAGATGTTAAACAATAATTGTAGTCAGGACTCAGCAGAGTAATGGATTACAGTTGTAACCTTCAACAATGAAGAACGGGAAATTATATTTCCACTACGCCACTATTGTTTTTGTCTTTTACCCACTCATTCACATCTGCGAATATCACAGACAAATGTAATGATTCTCCTTTTAGTCTTATTACGATGCGTAACGATATGATTGGCATTCGCCTGGAACAATGACTTTGCGAAGTCCATACTGGAAACTATAAGGTCTTCTACGCACCAGCGACACCAGTGACAAAGATGTTAAACAATAATTATTGTAGTAGTCAGGACTCAGCAGAGTAATGGATTACAGTTGTAACCTTCAACAATGAAGAACGGAAAATTATATTTCCACTATGCCACTACTATTGTTTTTGTTTTTTACTCACTCATTCACATCTGCGAATATCACAGACAAATGTAATGATTCTCCTTTTAGTCTTATTACGATGCGTAACGATATGATTTACATGTTCCACTTGGTTGGATATGCAGGCACAATATAGTTTGTCAAAGTGATCAATTTACAAGTTTGGTCAGAATACCAAGCTTACTATTAGTTGCGTTGTGGGTACAAGCTTCGATCTAATAAATGGAATGAAGCTGGATGTGGTGATTGTGGTTTGAGTAACAGATTAGCCACAATTTGCGAAGGCTCTTTGTCATAAACTAATCCAAATCCAAGTATAGTGTGGCAAGGCAAGATATTGGATAGAGTTTTATAACCGAAAGCACACACCAAATGCAATATTCTAATAATATATGATTTGACGCTATTCTATTGTTCCCAGGTATAGAAGAATGAAGGTCCTGGATTTTGTTAAAATCAATAAGATGATTTCATATTACCTGTTCAAGGATGTATAGTTTCTGTCTACACTTAAGTTGTGCCACTTGTTCAAATAGTTTTCGTAGCTTTCACGTGTAAAAATATGGGTATAGTGACTGGATCCAAAATTTAATCAACTTTTAAACACTTTAAATGCACCTGGTATTTATTATAAGTTAGGATTGCAAACGCCCATTGTTATTAATGTTTAATTTCCTTAAATGGGCGTGCATGAGCTTGTAGTGTACGCAGTAGAATAGCGAAGAAAGAATTAATTGCAATTTGCAACGCAGCAAGTGTCACAACCAACGAGAACGAGACCTTTTTAGTTAGTCCGTTTGAAAGGGCGTATTTTGCCTCCCTCCATGAACAACATAACATATGTGACTACTGTCAGTATGGAAAAGTACATTTCCAGTATTCCAGTATATAAGTTCAATGTGCTTTCGTAGAATTTGGATACAAGAGAAAATACTACTTACTACGTACTCCTTCCCTTTCTCCCAGCAGCGTTTCCAACCAGCTTGCTGGATTCACCTTCGCCAAATGTCTCTTGCTCGCACTACCACATGGAGGAGAAAGCAACGAACAAAACATACTTGACGTCAATCCGTATTCTATATACCAAAATGTTGGCTACTGCTTTTAATAAATAAATGCATTAATCTATATACATACTGGATTGGGAAAATGGGAACGCAAAACCTATATTTGTGTATATGTGCAAGCATAAGAGTTCCCCAGTATTATTCTTTATTGCATGATTATTTTTATAGGAAACCCAGTGTGGTTTTACGACCTGTTTTCCTGCATACGAATAAACTTTCTTTGATGTCAGACATCCGGCGAATCTAATTATCCTTTAGAGCTGCCACGCCATGATAAGACGGCGAATGTCTCCTGGTGTGAGAGAAAGCAAATTGCGTGGGATGAAGAAGAGTACTAGCGAATGAGATAGATGAAAGTACAGTTTCTCTTTTGTGTTACAAAAGCTTTATAAATTAAAGAATGTGTCACTTCAGCTTATCGTGTATATAAGGACTTTCATAGCAAGAAAAAATATAAAAGGGGACAAGGAGACGAGGACGGAGAAGTTTCACGGGATGATATTTTCCTATATGGTTTACATTCATACCACGTGTTATGAACAACGTTGGTCGACAGTGCATGAGAATCATGATATCATGAACTCATCGTTTATTCAGGAGTTGTTTAGCTTTGAGCTTTCTATGTGTTGTTACTATTCTAGTCTAGTTGCAGTTTGCTTAGGAGTGGGTAAACATGTATACCAAAATGTAAGTGAATCACGGAACTTCGAGAACAGAATGACATGACGGAGACTTACGTATTCTTGCAGTTGATGGAACATTGTTAGAGATCCCTGTAGTTTCCATCGATCTATAATACAACAAGATATAACATTCTCCTGCCTTATCCATTTAAAACTGGGATAAGCCAGGTTTCAAC
>JAANSN010001921.1:2011-28257 GCA_036850665.1 Dicranocentrus wangi | reverse complement strand
TCCTTAACACTTGCGTTTCTCATCTTCTGATGTTTCTTAAATCTATGATAAAATCCCTCGAAGCGACATGTTTTGATTGCTCGAAATATCACAATAAATGCAAAATAGGAATAGGAAGGTAATCATGCAGTTGGGTGAGTTATCGATGTAGGGTTGATGTTTTCAGGAAAGGGAAATGCAGAGTTGCCATATACATTTTACAAAAAAAACTTCGAGTTTTTGCTAACGTTTTGCACGTGACGTTTTCCGCCGAGGGAACCAGTCTTATTTGAAGTACCTCTCGCCCCTCACTTCAGGAAAATTTAAGGCATTGGTGGCAATGGCAAATGGCAAGCAATATTGTTAGCTTGACTTCCAAGTCTATCGTAATCGTAAGATCAACGGTAAGCTCCATCGAAATGCCTCCTTCCTAGTATGAATATTTTCTTACGATCTGGATCTTAAGAATTAGGCCGTCATATGTCGTGACGCAGTGACGTTTGCTTAGGTTAGGCTGTGTTCATCAGAATTGAAAATCCATATAGGTACATAGGTAGGTATACATAGTCGAAATTCGGGGTTAGTTGGGGGTGTGTGTCCTACAGGATTGATTAGGGGTGTCGGGTTCTACTGTTTTGGGAGTGTCCGATTGGTCTTTGTTCCACCAGATTGGATGGTGGTGCTCAGAAATATTTGCTCGGTTACGACCATAAGCTCGATTGGGCAGAGTGGGCAGCGAGTTAAGGTTATCCTGAGGCTTGAGATGGACTTGTCGCATTCTAACTAAACTCGCTTAATATATATGTATGTATCGACAATGCTGCAAATCCTTACAATTAGTTGACCTTTGAGTTTTGATAGGGCTATGACTCCCCTTTTATAACGTTTTTTTACGTGAGGTTTCATTATTTTGTGATGGATGATGATGTGTTGATGTTGATGACTGATGAGTGAGCGTCGAGCGAGCATATTAATATGAGCAAGCAACAAAGACCAAGTAGACCTAGACCTAGCTAGACAAGACAACACTGTGTGCTGCCTGCACGTCATATTATGGACCATGGAGTAAGTAAAAACTGAGACGAGAGGTGCGCAAATTATTCTCATTTTTCTGTCTCACCGCTTTTGATCACAATTCACAACAGAGCGAGAGCAAGTGGACTGCCAAACTGCAGGAAATTGCACAAGTTGCAGGGATTTCTCCGAAAAGAGAAAAGTTTCCAATTTTCACCCATTGCATTGATCCGAAAATCCAAGCCGCCAATCAGCCAACCCTTTTACAATATTATGCAACAATAATATTTTTTCCCATTGGCCAAAAAAGATTGTAATTTGTAAAGTGTATAAAGTATCATCCGATGAACGGGCAAAGTCCGGCAGTAGCGACAGAATCTTCGAGCTTGGAGTCACACATTCTTCCTTCCGCTTCCCCCCCTCCTCCTTTGGAATCTGGGCGTCCACGTAGGAAAGCCGTGAATGTTGTGAATGCCAAGGAACTGCGATTGGGCTTTGGAGGGGTTGTTGTTGTTGAGGAAGCGTTTCGCGGGACAAGACTGCCACTAGTGATCCGAGGATGTGACATTGGGCCCTGCCGGGAAAAGTGGACAACGGACTATTTGATTCAGAACTGCCCATCCGAGAAGAAAGTAAAAGTGCACAAGAGTAAGGAGAGGGGACTGGATTTTAGGCGGAAAAATTTTACATATGAAACCATCAGTTTCCGTCATTTAGTCTTGTTGTGTGCTGGCATCAAGGCGGAGGAGGTGGATGAGGAGAACTATACTTTTTATTGGTATTTAAGGTCGATTGGAGAGGATCTGAGGTAAGGAAGGCAACTTTCGAAAGAAAGGTACGTTGTTGAAGCATTTTGGAAGTTGCAGTTTGAAAGCATTGTTTTTGTTTGTTTGTTTGTTTTTCAGGGGCAGAGACGTTTCTGATATATCCGTCCACTTTCCAAAGTTAGCGGCGGACCTTACCGTCCCTCCCTTGTTTCCGAAGGAAGCCTTCTTTTCCTCAGTATTTCGCATTACATCGCCCAACTTGCAGCTGTGGACCCACTACGATACCTGTGACAACATCTTGATCCAAATCAAGGGACGGAAACGTGTAGTGTTTTTCCCACCGAGTGAAGCACTAAATTTGTACTTGGATGGTGACAAGTCGGAAGTTGTAGATGTGGAAAACGTAAATCAGAACCAGTTTCCCAAGTTTGCGAGTGCCGATTCCTACGAAACATTGTTAGAGGAGGGGGACATTGTTTTCATTCCTGCTTTGTGGTTCCACAATGTTACTGCCTTAGACTATAGTGTTTCTGTGAATGTCTTTTGGAAGAATTTAGATTCAGAATTGTATGATAAAAAAGATCCATACGGCAATAAGGATTTAATTCCAGCCCAGCTGGTAAGCGAGTTGGTGTTCGTCTCGGAACGGAATCATTTTTTATACGTGAACCGTGAACATGATTAATTGAAATGTGGTCTCGATTATTTCCTAAATAGGGTCAACGCACATTGGAGAAAGTCATTAGCCAGTTGCATGTTCTTCCCCGGCAATACCAAGACTTTTACATAAGACGTTTAATAATCAGATTAGAGAAGCGCTTGGTGGAGCTTAATAAGGAGGACGGAGACGAAAATAAGGTGGAAACCTGAGCGAAAATGTCCCTCAGGGATGACAGAAGTGCAGCCCCTGCACATGTTTATGAAAGTAAAATCTTACTACAGTCCTTAATACTTGTGAAATTAGTGACAATTCCATTTATTTTAAAACTTCTTCCTAAATTATTTTGTCGATTATTTTATAAATTATAGATTCATTTTTTGAATACTGCATGAACGAATTGAAAGATGCGTTTCACAATATCTTGTTAAAACCTATTGAATACGGGCATTATCCCTTAGATATAGAGTAAGTATAAATTGTTCTTATTGAGTCGATTAGAGTATAATGAACAATTGTTTACGATAATTATAATTATTTCAAGTGAAACCAAACTGAAAATCATTATTTTATAATCTGTGTTGTAGGTTTTTGGAATTAAATGATTTCTGCTCTCAGATTTCTAACGATATCCTTCTTTTCCCATCCGTAATATTGCCGGCGTGTGACAGAGCAGCTACACATGCACTAACCACACATTACGATAATGCAAACGACAAGACGAATTTGAACAAGCGAAAATACGTTCATCCACGTTTTCATTCTATGCCTCACTGTTGGGACAGGTATATGGAGAAGTTTCCAGGTGTGGAAGAATTGGGAAGATATTTCGCGGTTGTCGGAACGGTTGTTCGCTGTTCACCTGTAAAAGTACTTGAATTCAGCAAATTTTATCAATGTACACAATGCAAACATATAATGGTTTACGAAGCGCATCCTAGCAGATGCCATACTTTCCCCAGGTATCTTGATAAATGCAAAAATTTGTGCGTTGGAGGTAAAGTAGAAGTATGCGCATCCAAAAACTCCAACACTGACCACTTTAGATTCAGGGATTACCAGGAAGCAAAAATACAAGTAAGTCATAATAAACTTTATTAAATAAAGTATGATTTTCTAAGCTTGAATATTAGAAAATTCATTACATAATGTAGAAACAGAGAATTTTTTGTCAATTTCCTATCCGTACTGCATTTTATTAAGGAATCAGTTACTCAGATGGAATTCGGTATAATGCCCAAAACTCTGGTTGTAATTCTGGAGAACGATCTTGTAAACTCTATGAAACCGGGGGATGATGTTGAGATAACGTTAGCTGCGATATTTATAATAATAGCTACATTTCATTCAGACCAAGAAATCTAATGTGAATTACGGATCCTGCATTATTAGGGGCGTTTTATTCCATCGCTGTCGACCATTTCGGACGGGGAAGGAAATACAGGCTGAATTGGCATTTCGTGCGAATTTCGTCGAGGTATGTATTGTGCATAACATTGAGATGCTAGGCCCATACCTAGCCAGTTTGATTTTAAAATCTGATGTTAACCACCAGGTGCTGAATGCCACAGAAAATTTGGTAACTATAAATACGGAAGTGGAACAGTCATTTGAAACATTCTGGAGAGCCTTTGAGTACAACCCATTTGCAGGGCGAAACGTTATAATAAAATCAGTTTGTCCTGAGGTACAGTACAATGTCCATAACTGAACTTAATTTATTGACGTGTAACCATATACATCCTAATTCTGCGTTCATACGTTCAGTCAGATTTTTTAAAACTATACTTGTGCCTAAATGAGAATGTATTACGTTTTAACGCGACATACAGTGCGAGTGTGTGCGTATACTATGTGTCTATGATTTCATCTGCAGGTATTTACCTATATTTTCAGCTATTTTGTATCCTTGCAGTTGTATGGGATGTATACTGTTAAGCTTTCGTTGATGGTAACGCTAGCTGGAGGTGTTGCAAAGCAAAATTCCGATTTCACCGTTCGTGGAGAATCTCACCTCCTTTTATCGGGCGATGCAGGTAACCTGATTTTACAAAAGAAAACTGCCAATTTTATCTGTCATTTTGTTCCCTCGAGCGCAGGGACAAATAACCGAAACCCATGCACAGCGCAAATGAATGGAAGTGCGTGTAAAACTTTAAATCTATGTAGGTACTGGTAAGTCGCAGCTGCTAACTTACGCTACAAAACTTGTGCCTCGTGCTATAATGACAAATGGCACAGGTGCAACTGCGGCTGGTCTGACCGTGGCAGCAATTAAGGTAATAAGTAATAACTAACAAACAAATATCCAAGCACTGGTATGACGTTATGGAGATGTCTGTCTGTAGGACGGTGGAGATTGGAACTTAGAAGCGGGGGCTCTGGTAATGGCTGACGGAGGATTATGCTGCATTGACGAATTTACCAACATTAAGGAACAGGATCGTACATGCATACACGAAGCAATGGAGCAACAAACCATTAGCGTGGCAAAAGTAAATAAAGTTACAATAATGTATACGTTATAACGTCTTAATATTACGGCTTTGGTTAAATATGCATATGTTTACAGGGTGGAATCGTGTGCAAACTGAATACTAAATGCACAGTCTTGGCAGCCACGAATCCAGACGCCCACTCCAGCAAACGCGAACGTTCGTCAGTCTTCGACAAAGATGCAAATTATGGCCTTGCCAGTCCGTTGCTTTCCCGATTTGATTTGGTTGTGATGCTGAAGGATACAAGTAATAGCGTGTGGGATGAGTATGTCTAATCTAACGAAACTTTACCTAGCGTGGACACAGTTATTGCATGTATAAGATGTGGCTTAAATTCTTATGCATGAATGGCATTCATGTTTAGGCTTTTAACAGATTTCATTTTGGAGGACGATGACCCGTATAAAGACTGCAGGTCAGGTAAAAATGATGCCATGTGGGACATAAACAAGTTGCGTACCTACTTGGTGCTTATAAAGGTACGTGCTTTCGTATTTAGGTGCTTCATTGCATTCAGCTTCGTAATAAATGATTCCCCCCCAGAATGGTGGTCTTTGAAGCAAGTTTGTGAAATATCGAATTTAGATTTTAGTGACGTAATTTTAGATTTTCTATCCATACATACTACAGCACATGGGCATAGGTAACATAATGTGGTATAAAGACAATGGTCTGTATTCTGTGGTTTCTTTCTGTCTGTTTTTAAATAGGATCAGAAGAAGCCAGAGCTGACCGAAGAAGTTTGTCAAGTTCTTGGGGAATATTATCAACGTCAGCGACTTTCGGATCACAGAAACAAAGCCCGTACCTCGTTTAGGCTCATGGAAAGTTTATACCGTTTAACTGAAGGTCATGCTAAATTGATGTATCGGAACAAAACAGAGTTGCACGATGCAATCACTGCCATTGCGCTAGTGGAATCATCCATGATGTCATCTGCAGTATTAAATAAATCTATCCCTAATCCGATGCACTCAGCATTCCCAGATGATCCCATGTTTGAATATTATAAACAAGGTTATTACACACTTTTTATTTGTTAGTTCAGAAGACAGGCCTAATACTTATGTGAATTTTGTGAAAACTATCTTAGTTTTGAGATCTGCTTTAATTGTTTGTTTCTGAATTTGCAGCTAAATTAATTTTGAAAGGATTAGGTCTCCCTGGGTTGTGGGATAAAGAAAAGGCGTATCTGCAAAGTATAGGTCAGAAAGGGCAGTCGCCACAAAATCCCCCATCTGGCGCCGACTCGGGTTGAAAATCATTTTTGAATAATATTTGGGTGTTGTTACTACAGTTTGATTTCTTTTACGAGTTGATAATTATTATTAAACGTTTAAAACAACTCACGCAACACATACATAGCAATAAAACTTCATCAACTGCTCCTAAAACGTGATAATTCTTGACTTTTGCGAAGCATTATTTACATATTCACAAAAGTATTTAGTCATTACTATATTTACAAATAGTTTCTCTCATAGCATTTGTAAATAAATACTTACATAAAATACTCGGAAATTTTCACCTGCCACCATCCTCAGGAACAATGTGCCGTTGAAATTGGGTTGCGCCGACCCCCCACCCAGGGTGGAGATTAGGGGACCCATTCATTCGTGTAAGCCATCTTGATAAGTGAATTACACAGCCTTGTGACCTACCGCACCAGTGTCTCGAATAACATTAAGAGATTTTGTTGAAATGATTAATAGGTACTCTGCACCAAACGACAGAACGTACTCCGACTGACCGCTAAACGGCTAAACTTACTGATTCCTTCTCAATATCCTAAGCAGTGTTTACAATTACAATTTACGTATACCTATATTCATTTTCATATATACCTAAATAGGTTCATCAATTTCGTTTTTTCATCTCTTTTACAGGTTACAGAGTTTATCAAGTGTATTTTGTTGTGTGTGAGGTAGATACTATAGCTAGGTACTGGTTTTGTGTGTCCTTAGTCCTTACAAGAATAAGGGTAAATGGCCAAATTAACAGATCGCTTTGGGACAACACAATCGAATCGTAATTGTATCTAAAGTCGAAATAGAAATTATACTTTTTGATTATTTGCATAAAAGGTTTGAAGCCACACGTATGACGTAACTATCCCATTCCAATCCATTCATTGTGGCTGAATCTAAATCCGTGCGAAGGACACAATTATTAATTCTTTTTTTTCACAATCCGTCCTTTCGCCCAGAACCCAAAATGCTCTGCTTGCTGCTGAGGTGAATCCCTTTCAGAAATGAAGATTCTACAATGTAGATCCTACAGATATAGACCACTACGAACCATTCTTGAAAATTCGAAACCGTTGGAGAGTTATCGTGTATACGGACGGACGGCAAGACTTTCAGACTAATCTTAATAAGAATTGGCCCACACTCAATAAATAAACTATCTATAGGTATTGAAAGTCGTGCTCACATGGTCGTCTCAATCAATTCAACTGATTCCGTTTATTAGCTGCGGGCGTTGCGTTGCAATCAAGATGAATAATGACGCATTCATAAAATGCACAAAACTCCGTGTTAACTTTGAGAATTACAACATAATATAAGAGTCTTATTGAAAGGACTTCAACTCCTTTATATCAGACAGACGATAGTACACATTGTTTTTGGACCCCTCGCTGACCACTGATCTAATCTAACCGAGATCTGAGTGTCGGACATGGATCAGGATCAGATTGCTTTTATAAGAAAAACACTTATTACTTAAACTAGCAACCATGCTAGTACGTATTTGTTTGTGGTGCTGCGCAGCGCATTTTAATTCTCGTGGAGATAGCTTAAAACATTAGAAAATAGGTAGACAAATTCCATGTTTCTGTCCTACTTCATTTTTATTTTCCTTGATGTCTCCGTCCAAGTCACAGAGTAAAAACATCCTTGGTCCAAGTCCTGATGACAGTGAAACGTTTTTGCAAAAAATAAGAGGTCAGTGGCGACTAGCTATTAATTTGTGTGTGTTCTTTGGATGCCACGGAATTTGTTAATTGGAATTGCCTACTCTACTTCTACTCATAATAGCGACGAAACTTTTCGATTTCAGTCTTTACCGATACCTTGTGCAAAATGACTTAAAAAATGACGTCCTTGCTGGTTCAATTTTTCAGTTTACTCCAACGGAGTCCACGTAGTTACGTAGACGGCTACGCAAATTCCCCAAGGGAATTCCCTGACTACCTGGACTCCGTTGGAGTAAACTTTGCCATACATTTTATGTTGAAAATTTTATGTTATGTTTTATGTTTGCTATACATTTTGTCTCGAGATCGGTTGAAATGTGCAAAAAATTTTTTTTGCCCATTGAACGAAAAGGTGTATCCCCATAAACAGTCACCCCTCCTTGGAGAGATTCTACAGAGTTGTCACGTTTCATCAAAATCTGGAAATTTTAAGATTTTACCACTTCCTGTGGGAACACTATGATATCGTTTCCGTCAAATTATACCACTAGTTTAAAATTGCCAAGTTTCAATAAAATCTAAAATTTTTGACATTATACCCCTCCCTGAGGGGAAGGGAGTCAAAATGTTCCACTATAATATTGTTTTCGTAATATTTGGTGATGAGGCAAAAATATTGATGATTTTTGAGAAGTGCTTTTTTGAGAAGATTTGAGATTTGAGAAGATTTTTTGAGATTTTTGAGAAGAAGTGAGAAGTGATCGGATGATAGCAAAACGGTGGGCAACCGTATGTATAGCCAACGTGTATATAGAACCTATTTGCTTACATTCGTCCACTTTGTACTGCATTCATAGCACGCAGAAGGGGGCTGGCTGGGGATCGAATATTATATTATGGAATGACAAATCTATAATAATCCAATTATCCAATATGAGTTGATAGTAATCAGGATCAACTATCCCACTTTTTGTTATGTAACTCTTGTATCCCCATCTAAAAAAGTGCATCGCAATTTATTCAGGTAGACAGCTTCTCTCTATATAATAATAGGTGTGTTTCCATTCCAATGTGCGGTTAGTGTACACTGTACACTGTCTGTACAAAGTACAAATGATGTGATTGATGTGTACTTTTTTGTAAGAGGTATGCGATGCGAAAATGCGAACATGCTTCTAGATAGACCTCCCCTCTCGATACTTTCACTACGACTCATCTTGTCTTGTAGTTTACTTTGAAGGAAACCCGAAGCCCTTACCACGTAAGTGGTCTGGTAAGTCATAAGTAGTACCTGAACAACGTGGCTGTCGAAGTGACCAACTACTATAAATACATGAGGGACAAGAGTCTCCTCACCGTCAGTTCCATTTCATTCTTCCCTTTGGATATCAACGAAAAAGTGATCTGAACTGAAACAGCTTTAACTTCTAACAAATACATCGTCGAACCCAATTTATTTCACAATGCTCAAGGTAAGCCTAAGTGTGTCATTCTTCTGATCGTGGGGAGATGTGTGATGTCAGTGCTGCAGGTAGTGTTTGGAAACGTATTCGGGCACACCTGAATAAAGTTTTTTTTGTGCAGGTCGTGTCCTTCCTCGCCCTTTTGGGCGCCACTTCCGCCGGAGTTACTTACACCGCTCCAGCCGTGGCCAGTTACGTCGCTCCAGCTGTGAGCAATAATATCTCCAAAGGAGCACCCGCAAATATGATTTAAAGAAATTATAGGTTAGGACAGTTTTTGAAACAAAGCGTTTTAAAATGATATTTAATATGATTTCAATCAGGTGGCCGCTCCACTTGCTGTTGCCCACCCGGCTCCTGTTCTGCGCGCTGCTGTCCGCGCAGTCGCTCCAGCTGCCGTAAGTTCTTTGATGCTTAAACTACTGACAATGAGCGACATATTGCTCACCTGAAATTAGTAATTTTATACAGAAGTCAAACCTTGTTCCAATATTTTAGTATGCCGCTCCAGTTGCTGCCCACTACGCTGCTCCCATTGCTCATGCCGTAAGCACAAATTTATCTCGAGAAAGTTTTAGAAAGGTACAAAACTTGTAGTCCCGTAGTCATCACCTCATCACCTTCCGTAATTATTAGGTTCCCGCGCCAGTCGCCGTTGCTCACCCAGCTCCAGTTCTCCGCACTGCTGCCCCAGTTGTTAAGGCTGTAAGGGTAAATATATTGTAAACGGGATGATTTTGATTTTGAGGAAATTGAGTGTGATACTGAAACAGTATTACTGATAGAGTCAGACTTTAAAATATTTATTGGCTTCTTGACTTGATTCAAGGTTGCTCCAGTCGCGAAGGCTGTTGCCGTCGACCCAGAACCATATGACCCTCACCCGCAATACAACTATGGTTACTCTGTCTCTGACAGTCTCACCGGAGACTCAAAGACTGCCACTGAGACTCGCGACGGAGATGTCGTCAAAGGACAGTACTCTCTTGTCGAACCAGATGGTGCCATTCGCACTGTCACTTACACCGCCGACCCAATCAACGGATTCAATGCCGTCGTTGACCGCTCTGCCCCAGCTGTCGCCAGGGTCGCCGCCCCAGTTGCTATCGCTCACGCTCCAATTGCCGCTGTCCGCGCTTCTGTCCCTGTGCGTAGATTAGTCATACACGTTTCTACGAACTAATCGTCACGTCAAATATTTCGAACGAAACTAAGTAGGACCTTGTTTTTAATTGATGTAGGTTGCTGCTCCAGTCGCCGTAGCACACGCTGCCCCTCTTGGAGTCGCTCACGGACCAATTGCTTACTCTGGTTAAGCTCAGAGCTCGTGGCTCGTGCATGAGCATTGTTGAATGTTAGTTATTTCATTTTTCTTCCCTTATCTCACACCCCCGTTCTTGAAAACGTATTTTTGTCAACTCATTCTCGTCCAATTGATCTGTAACTTCCCAAAAAAAAAAGTCAGCGAAATGCGGTGACATGTTTCACTGTCAAAAATGTGAATTACTCCGTGTCTACAAATTGTGCAAATCTATTTATTTATGCAAGGCTGGATAGCCTTGTAGTGTCGCTCTGTGCCTGTCGCTCACTCGCTTGCTCCACTAGCAGGATAACTCAAGAACGCTTTGGAGTTTCAAGTTGAAACTGGCTAAGTTCACTCACTGCATGCCGTAGTAATACAGCATATATCTATCTGTACAATAAATTGCAATAAATAGCCAGCCGCGGGTCAAAGGTGAACTCAACATCAACTCAACGTCATATCTCATCAACGGATTGCATGCAGCCTCAGCCTCCGATATGAACTACCAGAGCTTTTTTATTTTTTATTTGGTATGAATGTGACATGACATGAACCTCTTTACCTTCACAGAATCGGGATGGGCGATCACAATACACACACACACAGTATATCCAAGGGGTCTTAAGTTCAGGTATAGCAACTAAGTATTGCAGCATAATTTTTATTTTCAATGCCATATGGGACGAAAAATGGGATCTTATTTTTTTTCTTTCAAAAAAATGATAAGCATAAACACTGTATGAGCAGACGCGGGATCGAGAAGCTACAAATATCCTATCCAAATAAATTTAATAGTACTCCATTTGCTATATAACAACTACACTACTCAAAATTATAATTCAATTGTTGGTTGGTAATGTAAAAGTGTGCTTCGTTCGAGCAACTATACATGAGGCACAATTTGGTGGTTATAAATAAATAGATAGAGTTATTTAAAGTAATAAGAAAATAATTCTTTAGGATAAATTATAATTTCTTCCTCGATCATTCTGAGCAAGCATCTTTCAATTCCCTCGCGTTGTCCAAGTTCACTCCGTAAACTTTCAATTTTTCGACTATAATATTGTTATATTTCGATTCTAATTTGGCCATGATTCGCAATCGAATGTCGAATGCACTCTGGCAGCGCTCAATCGACTTGTCAAATGCTTCAACGGCAGCTTCGTTGTCGCCCCTATATAAATTGATTTGGTTTACTTCTGAGTTGTTCAGTACAGCCAATCAGTTTAGACATAAGGATTGAATACTATATTGGGGAATCGCCTACAAGGGGGTTGACAACTAGTATTCGTTGTAATAATAAAATTATATCTAAAGTGTGTAGTTTCGTATGGTAATTACTAATTTTAAATAAAGTGTTTAGAAGTCACTGAAATCAAGGACTCAAAATGTCGCCCAATATAGTATTCATTCACTCCTTAATGACGGTATAAATAAAATTCTCATGATCGAAGAAATATAAAATACATGTACAACTTACATCAGAGTCTTCATTTCTCCAATGTGGTATAAACATATGTGTCCCACGTCAGGATCTTCAGAAAGCTCAAGCAGAGCATTAATAGTTGCTTCACAGTCATTTTTTACCAAATGTACCGCCATTGCTACAAATACAACATACTTTGACTTGAGCCTAGGATTTTAACTAAAGTAATTAGTTCTAATAATTTTGAATAATTGAGATTACATTTCTTCAATGAAAAAAGTTTTTCGTTTCCTGAAAACTCGAGCGCTTTTTGAAAAGCTGCCAACCCCTTGTCAGGGTCAGTTTCCATCAGCATAACTGTCTGTAGTTGTAATTAAAGATATATTGCTAGTATTAAAGATATATATATCCAATTCAAGAAATTGAATCGTATCCCACCTGAGCCAAAAGTTCATAGCATTCTGGTGTGTCCAAGACCCCGTCTGTCTCCAACTGTTTCATTTTCTCGTACGCAGCTAGTGGACAGCCACTACAAGCGTCATAAGACAGTCTGATTGCAAGCCCCATTGCATGGAGTAAAGGAAATTTCTTTGCATCCGAACATATTTCCATACCTTTTTCAAGCAAAGCTAGGGCAGGGACTGGCTCACATTTGTCTACCAAACTCTACATTAAAATGAGTAGGTAGTATGAATCAATAATAAAAACTACATTCAGAATTGCAAGAGTTAATTATTAATTATTAGCCATATTCCTATCATACCACAGCAGCGTGATAATACAAATCGGCATTTCCTTTCCAGAGCATTTCAGCCTGGGAAAAGAACTCCGCAGTATCCTCAGTCGTGCCCCACTGATTTGTGCACAAGGCTAGTTTAACAAAAGCTGCACTTTTCAACTGTAATTAACCGAAGAAGAGTTCCCTAATATCTACGTATTGTTACAATAAAGCCAAACCAACAAAAGTGGTTATAAATTATTATTAGTATGGCATTATCTGTACTTCGTTTGAAGCAGTTTCATCTGAAGTGATGGCAAGGTAGTCAGCAAGAGCTTCATCCTTTTTCCCCGCTAGAAATTGCATGGAACCTCGAAGCAACAAGGCTTCCAACCGATACTTCTTGTCAGACTCAGGGTTATCTATTTCAGCTGAACAATGTTCCACAATGTCTCTCCAATTTTCAACTATTAGGGAATCTAATGCAGCCAGGAAGCCCCTGTTAAAGGAAAATCAAGATGTGCAAGAAGCAACGAACGGCATTATTTAGGTGACAACTCAAATGAACATGGTTGAGTAACCAACCGTTTTTTACCATCCCCTTGTCCGTCGCTTTCTTGGTCCGCCAATGGTACGGGATCCAATCCTTTCCATATTCGGGATATCGGATCAGAATAAAAACTTCGGAGGAAAGTTCTAATACAATAAGGTCTTGGAGGTGGGAATTCCCGCCCCTCAGTTAATTTCAGAAACTCTTGTTCACCTTGTTATACGAATGATAAAATGCACAATTATGTTTTTATACGATTTACGATATTTTATCAGTACTATCTAATTTTCATTTAAAGAAAAAAGGTAAGGCGATGACAACCTATTTCCATAAGAATCCCCTCGTAAGTTTCCTGAACGCCAGTGACCATCTGCTCATTCTTTAAAGCTAGTACATGTGCTTCACTAATGTCGTTCAATGCCTCGTCCAGATTGTTCATTTTTTTGTTCACAATGGCACGTCGCACCAAAACTTTGATGTACTCTGGTTTGAGGGCCAATGCGTCACCAAATATTTCCAGGGCTTTCCCACTCTCTCCCTGTAATTAAAAAATAATACCAAAATATAGTGAAATAATTATTACAAGCTTATTAAAAACTGAACTCACTTTGATCATCGCTTTTTAGCCCAATTACCATTTTCTCGTACACGACCCCTCGATTATTTAATAGCATGGCTCGATCATCATCCGTCTTGCAATGGCCCCATGCTTCCTCGTATTTTGCCAAAGCTTCGGAATACTTCTCCCTTTTCACAAGCGTGTTCCCTTCCGCTTTGTGAAACTCGAAGGGATTCGCCTCTGGGGTTATGGTCATTTCCCCCAATCCCTCCGTGACTTCCTCCACCTCTGACGACTCAGGTTTCCCGTACAAGCGGACTGGCTCAAGTGTCTCACTCATTATTATCCCAAATATCAAATCAAAGGTCCTCTGTTTAGGGTAATATATTATCAGAAAAGTTACGAATGGCCACAGATTCAATAGTACTTAATAATAATAACTAATTGACGACTGAGCGTGACCACTACTGTCAGGTCTCAGTCAGGTCAGGTCAGCGAGAAGGAGGTTCAGTTGTGACTATTAATTATTGTTTATTGTAATTACAATAATTACATAGTAGTATCGTTAGCTACAAACATCCAATCCTGCTCCAATGGCTAAGTAAGACGCAAGCAATAAGCCTCAACGAGACAACTCCCACCCAGGGACGGAGAGAGTAGAGAGAGAGAGTAACGAGAAAGAGGCAGAGAAAGTCGACTAAGCACGCAGGCACACACACACAAAAATTAAAAAACACAAGTGACGTGCGGTGCAGCGGATGATCCGTCCAGTAAGTAGTAGTGCTCCTCCTCCGACCATGCATGCATGGTTCTTGTTGTGCCCATATGGACTGCTGTAGTAGCTAAAATATGATGACTAGTTTCGTAATCCCCGCAGACGCGGGGACGCTATTGAGAAATTGATATGTTCGTTTGTTCATTTCATTCGTATAAAACCTCGAAGTTGAAGCCCTATTATTTCAAATATTAAGTCCGTTGAAAACTCATCAGAATAAGTGGTCACGCACACACGGGAAACTAACAATAAATGATCAAATGAGAATTGAATTGATTGACTGTAATTCTCCATATAAGAATTATGAAATCCTCCATGTTTATAAGGTGTAAGCAGTATGTCTCTCTTTAACTCAAAAGTTTCTGCTTCCCCATTTTAAATACTAACTGAGTTGAAAACTGATCACAATCAGTGGCCAAGCAGATATGTGAAACTAACAATAAATATTCAAAATGTTCAATAAGAATTGAACCTGTAATTACGAAATTCTCCATTTTTATAAGGGGTAAGCCATTGTAAGTAGCATGTTTCTCTTTAAATGATTCAGGCACACTCGCAGGTACACGGAGATGGAGCTATGAGTGTCACAATAACACAAATATGAAAACGTTGCAATGAAAACATACTTTTAAATATGTAAAAGCCGTGTGTTGTCTACAAATGTGTAGCTGCTGCTACACCTTATTTGCATGTTTAACGGATATGCAACACATACATGTGTGCATTCTGCACAACACTTCCAATTCACACAATCAGAGCGCATATAAAGGTTTTCGGATTACGAAATGCTATTACTATTACTGTGTGAAGGAAGAGTGAACCCGCATACAAAACAAAACGTGCATGTATGCATTGAGCAATTGAACAGACAAGTGCGTAAGAAGCTGATTCTCATTATGTTTATGTATTACAAAATGCAAAATTAAAAAATTTCAGGTCTTTTCGAAGTGGGTTGTACATGATAAGCACTTCTAGATAAACAGTATAAAGTTGACCCTTACAATCTACAAAGATTCATTTCCAACTGGAATTATTCATAAGCGGAAACTGGTGCTTTGTTTTTGGAAACACTTGAGTCATAGAACGCCCTAATACAATGCATGGAACGGAACGTGCGATTTCGTAATCGTTTGCCGCATATTAAAATAGATATGACGATCATGAATATGAATTTCAGTCGTTCGTTCGTACATAATGTTGTTTGTGAGTTGGGTTGGGATCATGAACAACTTGGGGGCTCTTGGTGTAATTGGGAAGAGCAAGCAAACACGTGCTAATTAATGTAAAACGGCATTGTATGATTACGTGTAATAAATGCTACATACATATTTATATTTATAGTTTTTAAAATACATATTTACTTCGTTTTTTATCGACCATTTTTGCATGGTGCACCCACACCCAGAGCCCGAGTGGTACAGCAACACGCCAGAGACACAATCACAATAGTGAATGATATATGTTAAATTCCACATAAACTGTGATTGACCACGTTTAATTCATATAAATCAGGCATTTGCTGCTCAATCAGGGTAATTTCTTCTAGGGATGGTCTCTCCGAAGTGTGGCGAATCCATAGAGTCAGATTCCGCACGTGTTTGAGATTCAGAGTGATGTCAGCCAAGGACGGGGTACTCCTTTTGACACAGATTCCTCCTAGTTCTACTAGTTCATATTCCTCTTCCGAGATGGTGAATCCCTGGAGGTGATCACTCACTCGCAATGCTTTACTCTGAATCAATATATGGTCAATAATAGTCATACAAACTTATTTCTGGCATGGCATGAATTGAACAAAACTGTAAAAACTCTCTTGGTCGGTTACCTGAATCACAAGAGTTTTCAAGTTGGTCAGCTCTGCCACTCCAAACAGGATTGAACACCAGCTAATTCCCAACTGGCATAGCTCTAGTGTCTCCAAATCTGAAATAAGTAGGTACTAAAATTTACGTTGCCTTTTTAGTATTGAAAATTAGGACTTTGAGAATGTGTATGTATATTAATATTCTTTCTCTCGAAGTCATACTTTCCAGGTTGCCAATGTAGGGCATCTGTCGTTTGGTGCCGGTCGTTTTACTCCACTTATTTTCGATGACTCTCAAAAACTCTTCCTCCTCAAGCCCACAGACTCCTCCAGCCTCCTTGACATTTGACTTTCTCTCAATAATAAGCCATTTGAGACCCGTCATCTTTTCGTAAACGATTCGCAACGCCTCATTGGAGTCAAAGGAACATCCTAATTGGCGCAAACTGGGGAAAAACTTTGAAAACATTTCAACCTGCTCGGCGGTCACAATTTGAGTAAGTTTTAATGAGCTCAGTCGCTTGTAGTCTGGTCCTTGGAAAGGTTGACCTCCCGGGTATACACTGCCGTGCACCTTTCTCGTCCAAACGGTATCCAACATTAGCTCCTCCAAATGGGGCAGTCTGTCTATGTAATACACCAGCCCTGGATTGGACCACCGCATCTGTAAGCTTCTCAATCTGCTCATTTCCGGGAATGTAAAATCCACGCGGAGGATTTGTCTTGCGAGTAAGTTTCTGTCCTGAATTGTACACCGCAACTCAACCAGCGTCCTCGCCAAAGTATGCAATAGTTGCTGGATTTTGTCCAGAATAACCCTAAAGCTGAACTCAATTCCCAGTTTCTGCAAGTTTGGACAAGATCTCATTATCCTGTCCAGTGTTTCATTGGTGGCGCACGAAAAGCCATGGAAAATGCCGAGGAGGTCGAGTTCCCGAAGATTCTCAAGAGAAATGGGACCCGTGTTTGAAGCCACAACGGGAAATAGCTTCGCCGGAATCTTGAAGTATTCAAGGTCGTAACAGCTACTCCTGATAATATTGATCACAACTTTGGAGCAATCTGTATCGTACAGATGCTGTATCGCCAAAGAGCGCAACCTAGGTGTTACTAAACGCTTAAAGTAATTTGGCATTCGGTGGGGATTCTGTTGCTGCCTTTGTTCCAGGTTAGTTGGCTGTACGTAATTTGAGAGGAGCTGGAGACTTTCCAAGTGTGTCATTGCGATAATTCCACGATCTTCCTCGACGGTACCACAGTTTTTTTCTGCTGATGGGGTAATGGGAGGCATACTTTCTTGTCCCAATTCTGGCGGAGCAGGACTTCCATCCCCAGTTGTAAACTGCAGTTGGGGTCTATACCAAAACTTGAGTTCTTTGAGCTCATGCTTGTATGACTCTAGCAGATCTACAATTTGGAGAGGAATTTCTTGCCCATTGTCTAATAAGCTGCTATCCGCTGAAGGTATGTCGAGGAGGAAACTCGTGAAAATTTGCGAAATTGGTCGGTCCACACCGAGAAACTCATCTATGTCTTCATTCGTCTTGAATGCAATCGCAATATCTCGTTTTCTCAATATTCTGGTGGCCTCTTCGGCCCACAGACGACACACCAAGCGACACTGGAGCAAGGAAGAGGTTTTGCAGAATGTGAAAATTTTCTCGAGCAGCTGTAACCAATGCCAAAATATTTACGTTTCAACACAATGCTGAATTGCTGATAATATGAAGTATGAAGTCCATATAGAAGTATATAACTCGTATCTTACGTGATGGTTCCCAGCAATGAAATCAATCATGCTTACAAGTAATTGAAACTTTAAATTAAATTGAACAATTAGCCGAATTAGCGATTGAGTAAATAGAGTTTAAAAATATATAATTAGTGCAACTATCAATATTTAATGTTGATTTATATTGTTTTGTAAACCTCCTCCATGAGGTAGGTGGCAAAAATGAGCAAGTTCACATTTTCACACGTACTACAAAATAAATGAAACAAAAATTTGTACATTTTCCCTGCACATGAGCAGACAACTTTGAAATCTATTTTTAGAATTTTATTTTTCCTGCACAATAATGCTCAGGCATGTAAAATGCAGTCTCACTCAAATCCGTTCGAAAGCATACATTGGAAATGGCATGGCAGACGGCACACAACACTCCTTGACTTGATCCGAGCTTTTCTCACACGTCTGCCTGATGCCTGCGTATGGCGTCTTTGTGAGTTTGTGAGTGAATATAATATGGAATTGTGAAAGTGAGGGTTTCAAACTCGGGCATAAGGTAATCGAAGAAAGGTCGAAGAATGTGTATATGTTTATTCATGGGCAATTACATACGTATTTACGTATGCGATGAAAATTGGCATGTAGTTTTTAGGTAATTGAACCAAAACAATTCTTAGTGACTGTCAATCCAACTGTTTGTAAGACACGTCACTCCCACTTTTATTATAAAAAAGAAATTCATCAACTGCAATAATATGGCGTGATATATGAGTAATAAATAAAGGGCTCACAAATTATTACAATGTAAACCCCGCATTATCCTAGTGTCACGCTTAAGCTCAGCATCAGACTGCAGACAAGACGCAAGCAAGTTGGGACTGGATGAGCTAATCCCATTCTTAATCTCATTGTCGGAATGAGACTCCCCATATTCTTCTGCAAACTTTTCCTGGGAGGAAAACACTCTTTCATCGTCGTAGGGCTTGTCAAGTGATCGCTTTCTAGAAGCAAAAAATGAAATCATACCAATTTAAGAGAGATGCCTATCCGAGATTTCGAATTTCATTAAATTGAAGTACCTCCGACGTTGATAAATATTTTCGTGGATTGGCCTATTCAACTGGACTCGAAATGGGGTAAATAGGTAGAGAAATCGGGCGCACGCGTCCATTACCTCCATGGTGGAGTTGACTTTAGCCAAAAAGATGCTGTCGTAGAACAGGTCGTCTCCAAGCTGTGTTGGGTTCTCCCTTTAAAAATGACAAAATAAGAATTTATTTGTAGCGCGAGGCATGGCGCATCTGAATCACTTATTATACGCCTGCCCTACCATCTCAAATATAGAGCAGCGTGAAAGAGTTGTTCCAGGGCGACCTGGAATTTGTGGTGTAAATTGAGATTAGCCGTGAAAGACTCGAAGCAACCACCATGGACAATGTCGACAATCGCCCACGCCGCATCCATGACAAGGTCATACTCTCCCCATTTAAAGGTTTTTTCCCCTCTCGTATACTCAATGGATCTGATACGACCATCATCCATGCGGTACACAGTTTCCACTTTTGTCTCTGTGGGGCACGCCTTTCCCAAAAACTTAACCATTTGCACATTTGTCGCACAATGCTC
The DNA here is from genome assembly GCA_036850665.1 of Dicranocentrus wangi. Taxonomy (NCBI): domain Eukaryota; kingdom Metazoa; phylum Arthropoda; class Collembola; order Entomobryomorpha; family Entomobryidae; genus Dicranocentrus; species Dicranocentrus wangi. The sequence continues at coordinate 8,471 of JAANSN010001921.1, read as the reverse complement.
GAGGGATTGCTTCAGCAGTGTGTAACTTTCAGGATCCATGTCTATCAGGTTATCAAACCCTTGCTCCTTGAGAAGAAACAGGAAGGCTCTCTCGATCTCTTGAATAAATGGAGGCCGGAGAAATTGTGGGTCGCAAATCATAGTCACCAGTTGACTACTCATTTGGAACAACTTCACAACTCTCAAATGGCTGTTCACTTGTTCCTGGTTAATTCCTGCGAGGTAATAAAACATGCGCTTGGTTTGGTCATCGATTTCCTCTTGGAGTTCGTCCTGGGATGTTCTCTCAGACGGAACTAAGCCCATCACCTGGCGCTTCTTCCTGTGCATCCTACTACTCATCCTCTGGTCTGGAGAGAACAATCCGTTCGGAGAGCACTCCGGGATGTGCATTTCGATGTTTTCTGAAGCAAGCAATGGTAACTTTATAACAAATGTTGGGTCACATTTACCTATTATACTTTCTTGCCTAACAAACCTTCCTTACCATTTCGAATGAGTTTCCAAGTGTAGTTTCCACTCCCACTAGGTTTTCCAACTTTGACCACTTGAGCCTGAAGTAAACATGACAGTCAGTGCTAAATATAATCCTAATGCACACGTCCGTTTATTTAAATTCGGAAAATTGCAATAACTACAGTATTGCAATTGCAGTTTACCATCACTGACTGCTTAGTGTAACCGCACTCCCAGTTGTCATCACAGATTGACCGCTTCACACAAAACCTAAAGCAACATTCAGCATTTTGAAGTGTAAAAAATGTGTACTGCTATTTATTATTACACGATTATGAAATTATGATTATTTAAAATGCTGCTGCAATAGAAAAGCCGCTTTTAACATTTTCCTACGTGTTCGACTCTGTTGTAACTGCTTTTAGAGGGGTAGGCCTTGAAAACAAAAGTCCACCAGGACAATGCCAACCACCTCGAGATGTTTCCAAATCTGTCATCACTGCTTGCTTCCCCCTCAAGCAAAACTTTAGATTTGCCTCGGCCCTGTGGAATGCACCAATTAGAAATAATAAGATAGACACTGAACAACTTGAATGCACATGTAAAAGGAGTATCGTAGTTGTGATCTTCATGTTGCCTCTGGAGTAATTTAACACAATCACTCGACAGTTTATTTGAAAGACAAAGTATTTTCCAGAGAGCCGTGTTCTATATTAGGATTTTATAGCCCACTCAACGAATGTGAATGGTTGGTTTGGTTGTCGTTGTCGAGGATGTTTACCCGTATGACCTAGTTTTAAAGAATTGGCAGTTCTTTTCTATAATTAAAAATTACAATAGACAAACTGGGCCATTCGACATTCAATATGATCATGCTAATAATGCAATGATGCAGTATGCAGTGCAGTGGACAAACTATCCTATCCTAAAATCAAAAGTCATCGGCCGTTTAGCAATTTAACATTATTGTCCTTAGTTAGTTTTATAAGAGTGGGCCAGGCGGACCATTTTGGTAGATTCATTTGCATGCAATAAAGATTCGCCTGGTCCACTCTTATAAACCCGCGGACAGTACATACACCATACCATGCAATTTCATATTTTAACAAATATTAATCACTTTCGTAGTATCAACCTATCTATATGTAATGGATTGACATTTTTGATGTAATTCTCAGACACATAACACGAGTTTTCAAAAAGTAACCCTTTACCCTTTACGTTTCCTTCTTAAATGACCTCCCCGTGTATATCATCTTGGAAGTATTTTGCATTACCAACAAATCAATCCAGTCAGAGAATACCGGTTACCGGTGTGTGTATATGTATTTTTACACATATAACATTAAGTGTTCTTTGCAAACCAGTTAGTGATGATGAATATGATGATATGATGATGAATGAAATGTGTAATTATGCAAAGCGGAGAATCAAAGAGCAGGGCAAGTATGTAAGTGATTGCGTGTACAAAGAAATACCATGTGCAGACTGTGCAGTAGACGGGGTATTTACTGAAGAACAATGTGAACATTTTTTATAGGAATTGTAATTCCGGCTCATGGTACACAACATTATACTTCAACCCTGCAATGACGATATTGCATTGTTATTCTAAAACCCTGTGAGATAAGATAAGAGAGGTTAATTTCTTTGGGCATAATAAATAACTGTTTGTGTCACGAGCTTTATTATTATCGTATTAACCAAACTGTTGTCGTCACCAAACCTTTTCGAGGGTAACGTGCGACGCGACGTCTAGCGTCTGTTCATCAATCAGTAACATTTCAATTGTGCTTGAGCCAGGTTTTCCTTAGTAACTCCTTTCGCTAATTAAATCTATAATTAAAATATGTACATCGATACTGTTTTTACGACTATAGCTCAAATTTTAGGACACACAATTAATAGGTTAGTTAATAATAATGTGGCCAGGCAAATTCAATACGTGACAATAGCGTCAATAACCCCGTTTGATTACGGTAATTATTCGCACATTCTCATTGCTTCATTGTTTCGTTGATACTTGCGCAGTAATCCCGTTTCCGATTATGGTTTCAAGTTCCCTTTCTAAAGCTTTCCTTCTTTGCTAAAAAAATGTTCGAAAGCGACATTCGACCATATAGTTTTTTTTTGAGCGAGTGGGAAGAAGTATGGCATTCGACTAGGTTCAGTCCGCCAACACTTTCAAATCTAATTATATCGTAAGAAAATTAGTAGTATGCTATGCTGAACAACTAGATTACCGCACTGGTGAAGGAGACAGTGACAGTTTCAGAATTTCTCATAGAGAATAAAAATGTCACTTAGTCCTTCCTATCCTTCTGCTTGCAAACATTCAAGCCTAGTCAAAGTGCACGGTTATTGGTAATATGCATGCAGTATAGATGAGATGGGGAATCCAAGCATCAAGAAAGTCTTCCTAGCCAATAATTATCTATACAACGGTCTATAACAAATAATAGGTGCTGAGGTAAGTACCTTTTGAATTTGCGATGCTTGATGGAGAAGAACATGGTAATATCATCCTTTTCGCGTTTTCACTATCATTTCCTTGATCCATTTCCTGAGCCTGAGGCACTTATGCATTTGTTCATTTGTTTTGTTCAATTGTTATATTAAGTATTATTGTGAGCAAGCGCTCATTCATCCGGACATGCTCCTGTAATATTATTATTTTTTGCAAAGTTACTCTATTAATAGTCACAGTCACTTCACAATGCTTACCTAGAGAGAGGTATATTTCATATGCTTATCCTGTGTGTCGTCTTGCGTCACATTTGCATTGTAGTATTGCACTAAAGTGAAGTTACTAGTTAGTACTAAACTGTAGCAACTAAATATATCGACAGAAATGTTTTAAAATAATATCAAGCTAAAGCTGCTACATTTTGTCATACATGTGTAGTAAGTGCAACTATAAAATCACCACAGGAAGAAACCTAAAAATCTCTTGTAATGTACATCGAGAGGAGGGCATTAGGAAATGTTAAAAGTGTAATACTTTATTATCACTGCAAGAAAGAAGGCATACAACTAGGTGACGGGATATAACATCATTTTACTATTACACATATATAACACCATATTTCGCATAGTTCTTTGCTTTCTTAATTTAATAACTGCACCTTCTAATCAGGCTTGTTATAATAATAGATTTCCGAGAGTGATGATGAGTATTGCGTTGATTTGCATTTGTTTCTGTGCTGTATACCTATAATATGGTATTGACAGGGAACGAAACATCGCTCGTGGTGGCTTCCTCCTCGTGTCTTAATAGTCTCACATCAGTTGATGTTTGACTCTTGGTTTCGTAACTTACTTACTACTACCATCATCAAGTGAGACATATTCAGGAATTTTTGCGACAATTATTGTGCTTCCCTTTGTGAGTTTCTAAAGTTGGATTTGGGACAGAACAGAAAGTGTGAAATTTCAATCAGGCATGTTCATCTTATTCTCTCCTGGGTCCAATGGTGTCGTAAACCTTTTTTTGAAATGCAAACATTCCTAAAATTTCGATTCCTAATTCCGGTGTTCCTTGTATTCCTGTCGAATTGCAAATTTGGCGATTTCTACAAACGTCGACGGCTAGATAATCAAAACCACAATGACCAGAAGAAAGTGAGTGTTGTTACGCTTGCCGTGTTTTTAGCAAACGTATTTTGTGATTATTTCATAATTATTATTAATGTTGGATGTGTATTTGTTCTGAAATGAAAGCAAGACGACCAAATTCTGTTGGGTGTGCCATTACTGTACGAACAGAGAAAATATGTTGCGAAGGAGTTGGGCATCGATCCCAGGCTTATCATGGGAAATATGAGGGATTTCACCTTCAGAGATCATTATCCCTTCCCGGCCGAAATGGATGAGGACCCAGCCTCGCTTTTCAACGGGATTCCATTAAACCGTCACGTAAAGAAACATGCATTTAATTAATAAATAACTTATCTCCATTCACATATTTTCTTGTTCTGCAAGGGATACATATATATATTTGAGGATATTTATCACAGAAACGGGGGATTATATGGAATAAAATTCAGAAAGTGAAAAAGGGAATACAAAGGGTTCAAAAGAGTCTTGTTTCGGTGAGGAACAGATTGACAAAATTATTCAAAGGTGAGACGACGAAAAGTTGACGACGTGTGTAATTATTATGTTTGCCTTACTTTTTACGATTAGTTTCATAGTTTCCTAATATGCATATTATCTCATTAGGAACTGATACTTCGACAGAGCGTCCTAAATACGCGACTACAGCCGGGGACGGAGGCCCCAAGTGGAAAGGAAGCAGCAGTTCAAGCAGTACCGGTGGAGGGTATTATGGTTCAACTGGCAGCAGTACTGGAAACGGATGGGGTCAGAACGGAAGCACTGGCGGGGGCGGGGGTTACTCCAGCAGTACAAATAATCAAAACAACAATAACAATAATTTTAATAATAATAACAATAACAACCAGGGGGGGTATGGGAACGCTGGGGGAGGAAACGGGTGGAGTCGGTCTGCCAGCTCGTCCAGCTCTGATAACTACGTCAGCAACACCAGCAATAATGTTCGTACTTCCGGAAGTAGTACTTCCACTAATCAAAGTAATAACAACAATAACAATGTGTACCACAATACCAGTAACAACGGGAATGCGGTGCGGGAGAATACGGGTTCCGGTAGTACAACCACTCCGTCTTCCAGCTTCTCCCAGTCGTGGACTACTCAGCCAGCTACTTCCACGTACTCCAACAATTACAAGCGAAGTGGTTCCTCCAGCGGGTCGGGTTCGGGATCGGGACGATCTGCAGTGAGTGCGGTTCGCTCAAGTCGAGAGCTTGAAATGATTTCTCAGCGATTCGATTCTAAATTCTCCTAAACCATAATCAATCGACGTTACTAATCATTTTCAGTTGTGTACAAGCCGGCAATAAAATGAACTTCAAAAATGTAGTTTGCAAATAAAGCTGTAAATTTTTTAATAATAATATGTAATAATATAGGGTTGGGGTCAGGGGGTAGCAATGTGTGGCAAATTTTTTTTGTAGAGAATCGCGAGAAACGTCCACTCGTCAAATCTCAGGGCTCTAGGACCCCTCCCAGTCCATCCCATAAGGGTTTGAAATTTTTGGGACATAGAAAATTTTTGAAAGTGGTGTCCTTATGACCCCCATATATGAAGGTTTAGTATTATGATATGATAATGATACACACACTATGCTATCAGGAAGGAACGAAGATTAAGAAGATAATATAAATAAATATATTGTATGTAAAATAGTTTAGTAAAAGCGAATAAAACTAAACAATGCAACTACAAAAATAGCAGATTAATATTAAATCATTATATTCATTTTTATTATTTATTATTATTACCTATGCGAACAAATACGTACTGGCCTACGCTGCCGCCACATGCATAGCAGTAGTCTGGTTTAGTTTCAGTTCAGTTCAGTAGTTTAATTAATTCGTGATTTGGGCAAGTATGATGATATGTAAGTAGTTCATTTCAAACCTGAGTATGTAGCATAATTAAAGCATAATATTATTGAGCATGGCATGGGAATTATGGGACTGACGCTTGCTTGACATGATGACGAGTCCTCCCCCACCACCCTCACCTCACCACTCTCACTCACGGCGACTACGACGGCCGACACCGACGACTACGACGCGACCGCGACGCGTGAGTCACTGACGCTGAGTGACTGAAAATGCGAACGAAAGTACGCAAAAATGTGGCGACAAAGGAGAGCTAGACAGGTTACTACAGGTACTAAGAGCAGGAGCATATAGCAGGGAGGAGTAGTAGATAGAGCAGAAGAGAGAGACTAGAGACTAGAGACTAGAAAATAAGAGGCGAAGAAGCAAGCAAGGCTGAAGGCTGACGCTGCGCTGACTGAGGATGAGTGAGACACCTACTTACATGCCACCTTGCGACACACGACTAAACTAGCGGACGAGGTTCCGTGGTTCAATTCAATTCAATCTGCTGAAGTTGATAAACTACATAAT
>JAANSN010001920.1:0-28281 GCA_036850665.1 Dicranocentrus wangi | reverse complement strand
CATCAGCATTCCCCTAAACGACATGCTCAAATGTAAAAAGGATACATTATGCCCTTCCGCGCGCGGCTTCTGTTCCGTTTTGAGTAAATTAAATAATCATTGACGACGAATGTGCAAACTGTTTTACGGAAATTACAGCAACAACGATTTATGATTATTTTTCTCATACGCCGGCATTGAAATAATAACTCCAGTTAGCCTTCTCATAGGGCCGGAAGCAGTTCAACTATACCTACATAATAAGCTACATGTTTATATTATTATTTTTTTTACGCATTTCTCATCACTCTCTCTCTACTTACTAGAGCCCGTCATCAATCAACCCATTTTTCTGCACATGAAACGCCTTTTACGCAAATAACCACGGATGGAAAGATGAAATTTACATGGGAGATTTTGCAAACTCATGCTGCACTCCACTCCACACAGAAGTCTCGGCTCCAGAAGAGCAATGATCTCCTAAAGGAATTTGCAATTATCTAGTTGCTGACTCGATGAATATGGCAGACGCATTATAATGGTCATGATGATGATGATGGAAGTTTACTATAAATGTCTTAGATCTGCAAACTCCACAAATTGTGTGGTATAAAGCAGAGAGATGCATGATGACGATGAGCTAGAATCTCGACTATCATAATGATGAAGAAGGGTCAAACGTGGACACATGATAGTCACTCACGACGACGGATTTACTCGTGATCATGTTAATAATGTACAACTACTTAGAATGGTAATGGCTAAAGAGATGATAATAATAACGAATGAATATATAGCCAGCAAAGGACATTCCTGCCTCTCCTGCTGTTAGATCAATTAATGCCAAAAGTATTTGAGGACGTTACATAGTGGTGCTGGTTTATAGTTATAGTTAGTACACAAATTTGATGCTGCTGCTACTACATCACATCATCAGACTCAGAATCATTAAATCATTATCTACTCCTAAGCCTTCTAAAAACGTACTTTGTGCGTGTCTTCTTTTGATGCGATACACTTTGTTGTTATGATATAATGTTATGACCCTTAAAAAAATAAATTGCAATGGGCACTTTGTTCTCTAAACTTTTAGCCGTGCAATTAGCAGAGTCCTCGAAGAAAAGCCTTACTATAATAAATGCAGGATTATAGGTTACACAAACCTCTACAGCTAATGAAGAGACTAATAATAATACGTCACATATGACATTATAGTATGATATGTTAGCACACCTGTTTAATCGGACAAAAAACGTAATTAATAACTAACTACAACTTACTGCCACTGCTCTCAATGTTGAATACCACGGTTTTCCAGCAGGTAATTTCCTCCAGAGGATCCCCCGTTTCGACAATAATCCACAATATAAAAAATATAACAACCGTGCACTGCTGCTGCTAATTTTGTAAAGAGGATCCGACTTCACCGTGGTGGTTTTGAAAATTCACAACCGAATATCAATACTTAAAAATTTTGAGAGTGAGTGAGTGATGATATTATATTAATTTGTGTTGTTGGCCGGATGGACTGCTCGGGAAGGTGAGCTCCACAGCCTCTTCTCTCTATATTCAATATTATAGTTTCCCTGATGTGATGACTGACACCTTCTTCAGTGTTCACTTGCCAGAGGTGGTGGTGGTGGTGGCTGGCTACGTACGTACGCACACTACACTTTTAATATTAGCCAGGAGGAATTGGATTGGAATTCTCACACCTGACTGAGTAGTAGTCTCTTCCAATCGACCAGCTGATAGAAATAACATGGAAGGTGGAGGAATTCGAGCTTTTTATCCTCGTCGGGCTACAATAATTAGGCTTGGTTTTTTTTACTAGCTCCCATTCTCACATCCCCATTTCCGGTATTGCAACACACATGATGGGAACGGTCATTATTATTATTATTACTATTATTAAAACACTTTGATTTTTATGACTGGCAATTAGGGATTAACCACCACACACGAGTCAGTCCATCATATCGTCACCTTGAGTCTGACTCTAACTGTCGTAAACTGTAAATAAAACATTATCAAGTGGACCCCAACAAGTGTTGCATGCATGTGGACTATTGTGGACTCTATATAGGAGCTTCTTCCAATAATACTATGTAATAATGTCGTCGTCCTCTTCCCTTCTCCTCTGGTCAAATCATTATTGGAGACCAGCAGCAGCAGGAGGTCCGAGGTCTGTGAAAAACCGATTCCCGCAACAAGACATCGGATCCCGTCGGAAGCCCTGCCTGCTGGAAGCCGTCGTGTCGTGATGACTGTGTGGACATAAATATATAAAAAAAAAGGATTCTCTCTTGTTGTTCCAATTTTGAAGCATGCTGTTTGCGCCCTATACACATGCTGCATATTATATACCTATATATACATAGTAGCAGCCATGTGGCTTGCATTTTGCATTTTCATGTTCTGTTCTGGATAGGACATCTCACTCAAATACTTAATAATAATATATTATTCTTCTTTGCTTTGAGAATGTGTTTTATGCGCATTGCGTCTTGCATTGCATATAGGTACATAGGTACATATATATATATATATACATCCTCAGTTGTTGTTTCACTACGTGTGAAATTACACCTACACCGGAGAGGATGACGTGTATAAGGGAATCAGGATGAACAAAGAAATACATATAATAAAACGGCGAGTTTTTATGGTAGCGATTTAGCGATATCAATAAATATCATTGATGATATGATGATGATGATGATGATCCTATAACTAATATAAAGTGGCGGCCTTGTGTGAAAGCATTAACATTAATGAGGCAAGATTTAGTCCAATAAAAAATGAAATACCCACGTCTAGGCATGAAAATACTTAACTGAATGAAAACAATTATTATGGGAATTATTCAGAAAACAGAAAAAAGAGTTGACTAGCCATATGAAATATTTAGACACACAGGCTGAGTGATTTGTCGGGTGGTGTGGTGGTGTCGGGACGACGAACGTGTGTAAATTGTAATAAAAAGGCATGATTCGTCATATGAAAGCAAAAATATGGTTATATCAGATTTTAAAATTGGTCAAGAATATATATGGAAATCAAATGGGATAATTGAATGAATGATGTGTGGTGTTCGGAAACAATTTAATTTTAGGTTTTTGCCACAACTTTTCGTAGTGGTGTGGTGTACTAATTTTTGGATGGATAAATGATTTAGTGCTGGAAAATTAGGTTAACAAGTCGTGTTTTACATCAAGGTTCTCACTTTGGTTGGATCAGGAAAGCGAAGAATTTGAGGATAGAATTTGTTTCTTAATAATAATATTTGGAAAGCTGCATATTAGTCAGTATATAACGATAATTATTATGTATCCCGCAGTACAGTTATCCTGATTCATTTTGACAATTCAGACTCGGAATGCACACTGTTATTTTCTTATTCTCATTGGTTTTTTGAATGAGTTAGCACTAGCAACTTAAATGGAAGTTCTTCCATTACTTTTATGCACAAGAAATTTTTCTCAGTACTTTGAGGGAATTACGTTTCATTCATAATGTCATGATGATGGACTTGATGACATCACGCTCTCAACCTGTTGCCTGTAAAACTCTTAATTCTGCATTAGAATAGGTATGCAATGAGTATGATATGAATACGTGTATTTTTAAGTAAAAAAATGACTAAAATGGCTCGTTGTCGTTGTCATCCATGCACAGGAGTGAACACTATTATCACTTTTGACTCGTACAAATAATATGGAATATAAAACTAATTTACACTTCAACGGCTCAAAATAAATATTAAAACTTGTCAATTGATGATGACATATGACACGCTCATAACTTCCTGATATCACAATATTTACTCTGAATCATCATCAAACCTTCCAAAATACTCCCTCTAACTTTCTTCTGGCCAGTATTTTTACTTTTTCTGGAGAAGCAGGTAATTCCATCACGATATTATGATTATTATTATTATTGCGTTTATTAATGAACCAAATCAAAATACATATACGTTGAGAAAACATAACACTTATTCTTGTTGAAAGTGACAATGATGAAACGCCAAAGCGAGAAAATATACACACGAGTGTTGAACTACAGAAATTAAAACGCATTTTTCAAGTTAATCTTCTTCTTCGTCTTCAGTCTTAAATGCATGCGTAGTTTGTCTGCGAACCAGAGAGTCGTCCCCCAACTCCTCTTTCATTGATAACATGCATAGGTCAAGCCGTCTTCGAGTAAACAAATTTTTAATAGAGAAACAGATACCACCAGCAAGCAACTCCGTCAAACAAGGACATTTTTATACGAGCACTTTTTTAAACCTCCATATTTTGTAGAAACCCAATAAATTTAAAGAAAAAAAATATTGAATTATCAAAGCAGCATAGCTTCTCGTAGTGATGATGATGTTCCATCAAAGACATTCTGTATATATGCTTCTTTCCTCAAGATTCCACTCATATATATATAAATTATTAATAATTACGTACAGTTATGAACGAAGCAGTTCAAAGTTCGAACTGGACTTGTCCATCCTTATATTATGGTTACCAAACCCACTTTGCCATCATTCAACAAACTGGTCTCAGTAACTCAATTTCAATCTTTCTTTTTTTCGCAAAATGGCTAGACTCGCTTGGACGAGTGAGCCTGTGATAATTCTACAATATTTTTTGCTAAGTGCTACTTTGCTCACTTTGCATCTGGTTGGCGCAGGTAATTAATTATAAGAATCGATAATTTTTTCTTTTTTTTTGCTGAATTGTTTCCGTGTCTGGTGAAAGTACGCAGTGTTTTTGGTGTTACGGGATTATTAGAGAAATTGTATATATCTTGTGCAAACTGTTTGAAACATCCTCTGAATTTGCTTGATTATACCTGGTGGAAATCCTTCGAGCATAAAGAAATAAACCTAGAATTCTTGCAGTGTTCGTGCAGGGTACACTTCGGGGTTGTGTTTAATATGTTGTGAAATTTATGTCGTCGTACATAGGATAATGAGACACCACGAAAATCTTAATTTTTTGACATTACATGCGAGTCAATACCATATTTATTGCTAATTTTCCTCTTTGGGACTGACATGTCCAGACAAACATCGTTTTCATTCATCATCATCAGACCGTATCCAATTTTCGCGTTTCATTTCCCCCTGACCAAAACAAACTTCCCAAGCTATTCATCCATATTATTATTATTATTATTATTATTATTATGAATTTAATTATTCATCGTGAAAAAAACAACATATTTTTGTGTGCAAGTTGCATTTTATCTTGTGACAAGGGACGTATTGTAGGAATGACCGCATTCAAAAATTGTGATTTTGATTTCGAATTTTTATCTCCCATGAACTTCATGCATGCATGATAGTCCGTCCACTCTATCTACGCGTAACCCTAAGGTTAACAAATAGGTCTGATCGGAAAATCCTTTAAAAAATTGCCTCATGAAAGGCGCTTTTTGTTAGTTAGATACTTGATGCAATGCATTTGCCCTGGGCAAGCAACAGGATTAGCAAATGTTACTGGAAATACCTACTTAAGTATATATAATATGATTAATATAAATATATAATTGCGAATACAGAGGCTGCACAAAATTATTCATGTTAGTTCTTAAAAAAATACGTGTCCGTTCTCCACATTATTTATCGGAATTGCTTGTAGCTGTGCTCATATAAATAATCCCATTAATGAAATACATATGCAAGATATTAATTGAACACGAAAACTCATGAGGCCATTTTCATGGAAGATGATTCTGTTTAAAGAAAAAAATCTTTAATCAGCCTGTCACGTCTCGAGGTGACACCTTGTGATTTCCAATAAAGAGATTTTCTTATGTACCCTCTGATAGAGGCGAACCTCTGTTAATCTCCGGTTTATAATTATCCTACATAAGATACTAAGAACGAATTTGTAATGACTATCTGTAGAGGAGGAGCCAGTGTCTTGTGACAATATTATTAATAGCGAGTAAATATTTAATTTGAGGAATTTGATTTCATGTTAAATTTATCTGAATAGGTCCTACAGGACAACGATCCATTCCGCAGTGCGTGTCCTTCTGCAAGGGTAAGCAAAAGTCATTCTCCAAAACTCAGGCTTTATAATAATGAGTGAGTGCAACGATGAGCTATGCTGGATAATGCCTAACAGCTTTTAATGTGTTAGGACCGTTACGACTAGCTCTTACATGTAACACTATTTATGCATTATTTGTCGATATTGTTTGTTATGATACTTGCAGAGGCAAAAAATTTCCACTATGAGCCCGGAACGACGTATATATATGACTACGCGACGGACATTAAAAGCAAAGTAATTGAAGGCTCTGAGCAGGAGGCTCATGTTCGTGTTACGGCACGAGTAGAAGTAGAGTCGCTCACTTCGTGTGATCTTAAACTTCAGGTGTGTGGATGTAGAATAATATGAAAAATGTCTGCATAGTTCACAACTCGGGACTAATTAAATTTGCTTGATACTATTATACAGCTTAAAAATGTCCATTTTGAAGATCTCACAAATGGGCCATCTCAGTATCACCGGTTGGAGTCGGATTCTTCCCGTTTCACATCGCAGGAAACAGAGCTTGAATCGCACTCCATGATGTTCGGCTTCCAGGATGGGAAAATTGAGCAGATATGTGCTAGCAAGGATGACGACGTGTGGGTTGTCAATGTGAAACGGGGTGTTGTCTCCATGCTCCAAAACAGCCTGGAAGACCTTTCCCATTCCAATATCATTCATGAGGTACGTATGTACATATAACAATCAAATATTTGAGATGAGATATTATGAGATGACTATATGAAACTAGATTACAGCTTAAAATACCTAGTTTTTTCTAATAAATATGAATGGCAGATATGAATGGAAGGGGATGACACGAATACTTTGTGTGTAGCATTTAGTTGAATTAGTAAATTCTAAAGTAAATTAGTAAATAGTTAAAAAATCACACGAGCAGCCATATTTACCCCTGCGCATAGGTTTTGACAGTTGGGATTATGCTTAAGGGCAACTCTTATGGGTAACTACTGACTCTTTGGATGACCTCTGAACTCTTTGACTGAAGACTAAAATATATCCCGCCCAGCTATCCCAATTTTTGAGTTATTCTACAGGCGACTGATGAGCGAATACGCATGTGATGTACATGTACATCAAAATAATATGATGGCTTTTTCAGCTGAATAGGATCATTGGATTTAAACGACGCTTCAACAAAGAAACGATGGGATCATGTTTTTTCTCTGCGTATTCCAGGTCGACGTTAACGGAAGATGCCCGACCGTGTATGTCTTAGAAGGTGACACGTGGGGAGGGGGCGTAACATACAAAAAGATTAAAGATCTTACCAAATGCACCTCCAGACAAACCCAGCTCTCCGCCATCCAGTCGGCGTCCTATGGATCCAGCTCGCCAATTCAGAATATTCCACTTCTCAAGGGAAGTCTTGAGTGTCTGCAAACGGTTCGAAATAGGAGGGTGGAAAATGTGCAATGCAAAGAGGAACAAAAGTTCAAGCCTTTTGATCATCGTGATAGCGGTGCAGGGGTGAATATTGCTCAGAGCTTGGCGTACATATCTGAACATCGTACACAGCGACATGGCGAAGGTACAGTAGACAGACACCTGTTGGCACAGATTAAGTATTTGGCAATCCGACACTTTAAAATCATTTAAGAGGTCTTTTCTTTGTTGTTTTTCTCTCTAGATTATGGTGTGTTGACAAAGAAGGATTTGCTGTTTGAAGCAGAGGAGCCTTTGGAAGGGGAGGAAGACAATGCCAGAAGCCTGCTCCAGATTCTCAACTTGGTGGAACAGGCCAGCTTCCCACAGGTTACGTCCGAAGCACCCAAGCTCTTTGTGGACTTTGTGGAAAACATGAGAAAATCCAGTGAAGCCAGTATTCGTACTGTTTTCGATCAAAGCTATGGCACATCAAGGGAAAAATACTTGCTCGAAGCCTTGCCTCTAGTTGGAACCGCCTCGTCCCTTGCAATTCTTCGCGACTTGTCACTCCAAAAGATGCTGCCAGGCACTGAGTTCCAAAGTTGGCTGACTGCTCTCGCATTTATAAAACATCCCTCTTTGAAAATGATCAAAGTTGTCGCTGTAAGTTGCACTAAAAACCCTATTAAACACTAATTACTTATACAGACTAAACACAAACACGAAACACTCTACTAAACACTAAACTAAGCGCTCACTAAGCTTTTTCTTCTGAAACCACAAAATCAGCCCATTCTGCAAGACAACCCGTCGATGGAAGCCCTCCTGGGTATATCCTCCCTGGTCAACTCCTACTGCAAATATCACCCCTCTTGTAATCAAGATGTCGCCGTGAACGAGGTTCTTGAGCAACTAACCTCCTACGTGGGTCAGAGTTGTCAACCGGAAAACATCAGCGCGCAAAGCATTCGTCAGATGGTGCTCAGGCTGAAGGCGATCGGGAACGCTGGCGTACTTCCAGTCGCTGAGGAAGTCAGTAAAACCCCCGTTGTTATCAGATGCTTCAAGGACAAGACAAATCCATTGGAAATTCGTCTTGCTGCAATTGAGTCCCTGCGCAGAATCCCCTGCTCCCTTCACGACTCCCAAGATGTGACTAATGTTTTTACAAGCACGGCAGAAAACACTGAACTCCGTATCAAGGCGTTCCTGGCGTTAATGCAGTGTGCAAATCGGCACACGATGGAGCTGATCAAGTCAGTTTTATACACGGAGCCTGTCAATCAAGGTACTTATAAACTTAAATTAGCAATAATGATGCACGATCAAGTGTCACAGCTTGAAATATGCCCAATCAATAATTGTAATGTATTGGATTACATTTCAATCTCCAGTCGCTTCCTTTGTATGGACATACCTCACAAATCTGCAGGAGACAAATCGGCCAGAGAAACAGGCCGCCCGTGACCTCCTGTCCAACGAGTTTCTCAAAAATAAGTTTAGCACGGACGCCCGAAAATTTTCAAGAAATTACGAAGCCTCCGCCTTCTGGAATGAGTGGAATGTGGGTGGTGGACTGGATTCTAACATAATTTTCACAGAGGAATCCTTCCTTCCCAAGAGTGGCATGTTGAACCTCACTTTACAACTGTTTGGAGAGTCTGTAAACATGATGGAGTTTGGAATGCGAACGCACGGGTTGGAGCAACTGCTCGAGAAAGTTTTCGGTCCACAGGGCTACATTCCTGATACTCGGGTAACTGAATTTCTGGATTCATCAAATCGGGTCAAACGGGAGACCACTGCTGCTGCTGATACGGATGGACTCGGCTACCTTTATGATCAAGCCAAAACCAACGAACAAGCACCTGGAGGATCCTTTTACACGAGGGTCTTTGGACATGAAATTCTATACAAAAACTTTGAAATTTCGGATAAAACCTCAATCCCTAATATTATTGACGAGTCGGGGAAAAGCTGGTTTAACATTCGCAGCATTTTGGACAATCTGAGCACGGGGAAAAGTTCGGAATTCTCGAAATCAATGATTTTACTAGATTCCAGCTACACCGTGGCGACCAGCTCTGGATTCCCGTTGAGCTTGGGAGTCCACGCCGCTGCAACAATGGCTCTAGTAGCCAAAGGAAAATTCAACGTTGGGAAATTTCTGGAAACAAAAGAGCTGGACATTGCAGGCACACTCAAGCCCAGCACCACAATCAACGTTGATGGCACCTTGGCAGTTCGGATCGGCCGGAGCCAAGCACAACTTAACACCGGGCTCAAACTCCATAACGCCCTCAGATCCTCCACTGCCTTCGAGCTGAAATTGCTTATCAAAGGGAAAAGCGTTGTGGAGGCGTCCATCGACGTTCCCCAAAACAAGCACGAGATCATTGACGTTTCTTCCGAGCTCCTTCTCCTTGGACCAAATGGTGAGGCGCCAATAGTTGCCACGCCCGGAGTTGACGTGAGTGTCCCCGCATACACCTCCAATTCCTGTAGCTCTCCCTACACGTCGGACATTGTTGGAATGAAGCTGTGTGCCGAGATTAGCATCCCCTCCAAGTTCTCCTTCACCCCGTTGAGCCCCAGTTTCATGCGTGTTTACATGGAGAAAACGGACGAGTTCACCGGCTACATTTTATCCTACCGATACGACAGTGACCACCTGATGACAAAACTGACTGCAGTTTTTGACACACCTGGATCCAAGATTAATAGGAGGATTGGGGGAGAATTTTTGCTGGACAGGGGAATGGGGAAAATTGCTGCAGAGTTGACCAGCGTCACAACTGCTCTTCGTGCGGAAGGGGTGTACACCCAGTTCCAGAAACATCTAGAGCTGTCGATAAGTTCCCAAAACAAGGACACCTTCCTCCTCTCCACAGGGATCACAAGTGAGGGGAACACGCTGAAACCACATTTCCTGATCACTTGGTACGCCCGCCCGCTTGTAGACCTCGAGGGGATGATTGACATGACTCCCCAGTCCAACAGCGAGGACAAGATTGCAATCGAAATGAACTTGAAGCATCTTACAGAAACACCGGTAAAGGTGGTCGGTAAGAAAGTATAACTACAATAATAATAATGTTATATGTTTTGTTACAAATAGTCAAACAATATGCGTAAATTTGATAGTTTAAATAAATGTTGCGTTGCGTGGTTGCTTGCAGGAGAAATAACGGGATCCGGAGACATTAGAGATGCCACGCTGTCCATTGAATCCTACATCCTGACCGGGAACGTGCGCTCCCAGTTGAGACGAAAAACGGGTCACTGGAGCACAAAAACGTCAATGGAGTACTCTTGGAAGAAGGAGAAGATGCATGCGGCGGATTTGAGCGCAAAGATGCAGCGCACCCAGAAAGGGTCCCTCTCAAAGATTCTGGTGACGGCAGGCTTCTCATCCACCCAGTTCCCCGACAGCGGGGTGGAATTCCTCTGGGAAACTCAGACCAGCTTCGGTTTCTGCGAGAACAGCATGAAAATCGGGTGGGGGAAAACCAGCTGGGAAGGTCACACCCTGTTCAGTCGTCAAAATCAAGTGGACCACTCCGAACTCAGGATGGAGTCATCCTTGTCATGCTCCAAATTCAACGTTGACTACCGTCTAGAATTCTCACACAGGGCGAACACAGAGGGATTCAACACCAAATTTCTGAGTCGAGTAGCCACAGAGAGTGAGTTTGTTGCCAGCATGGACTACGTCAGTGCGGTAGATGACCTACTGAGAAAGTCGCTGGAAGCTGGGGTCACCTGGCCCAAAACGGAGTACACCTTCAAAGCCGCCTTTATTGAAAAACAGCGTGGAGACTTTGAGGCAGAGCTGCTGGTCAACTTGAACAAAACTCGGGACCTGAAAGCGACCGCACTGTATTTGAACAGGTCAAATAATTTGAAACTGGATCATAATATAGAATTCCGAGCCAGGGGATTCACGGCTGTTCCAATCTCCGGCTCGATTGGTTTTTCGGCAACGGAGAAACAGAGTCATATCGGATGTCAGGTTCAGTTTGAGGGCAAGAAGCCTTACAGCAGTAGGATGAGCACGAGCTTGGACTACAGCCACACCAAGTTTTCGCACAAGCTGGAGGGCAAGGTGACCCTCAATGAGAGAAAGTACAATGGGGAGGTCCTCTACACGTTGAATCCCTCTGGAGGAAAGAATTTGACTATTGATTTGCAGCTGGAGAATAACATCTACATTGAAGGAACGGTGAGCATTTTTCTAAAAATGTTTGCTCCTTATTGAATTCGGTTTTTTTACCACTTTACATTTTTTAAAAAACTATTCCCGTTCTCTCACTTTATAGCTGAATGGAATGTTCCCAGAGCCCATGCTTGCCACGCTTCTTATCATCCCCGACAAGGGGAACGAGCCAGACGGCAAGGTTAAAATTGAGGGTAACATCGATCCCCAGTCTGGAACACTGGCGGTGGACTACTTTGGAGACGTGATTAGTCTGGCAGGGCGGTACGATGATACCAGCGTGCTCGTAGAAGCGGTGTGGCCCGAGGATAAAAAGTTCATGATGTCCGTGTCAGTACCAAAGTTTACCTTTAGAGAAGCTCAAATTGAGGTGGATATCATAACCCCGATTGAGTCCTACACAAACATTTCCTTTACCGCCCAACACGAGTTTGACGGGGAAAAGCTGAAAACACACTTGGCCGGTGGGGTTGAGCGCACCACCGGGGATGTCAATTTGTCGGCGACGGTTTCCTCTCGGGAAATCAGCATCTCGTCAGATGTGAACGTAAAGGGATACCCCAAATACCAGGGGAATCTGCTCGTCCTTGGGAAACCAAAGAGGAAATCCTTCCAAATTGGGTTTGCAGTTGGAGACAAGGAGAGCCTTTTGGATTTAGATTTTATTCGACTGGATGAGGGCTACCTGGGAAAATTTGATTTCCGTGGATGCAAATTCCTCCCCGAGGTGCAAATACCTACTATAATTTATTACATATTAATGGTTTTTACGATAAATCGACTAGTCTTCTGATTGTGAAAAAATATAATATTCCAATTAATGGTATTATTGTCTGTTTTAGATTTCAATGGAGGTCAACCATCAGTTCAGCGCCTCTCGAGTGTCCTCCTATAACACCGAAATACAATGGGCAAAGCAAGTCCGGCCCCCACAAAAGGTTGTTCTCAACGTGAAAGCGCAAAACAACCCGTTTTCCCTCGAAACCACTTTCACCTCCCCGTGGAGCCCTGTGAAGCACGTGGACGGCTCCGTGACATGGAACCCTGAAGGTCAAAACCGGCAGCTGTCTCTAACAATTCGAGAAAATGTGGACAAGATCAATGCCAAGGTGCAACTAAACATGGTTGGGAACTTGCAAGACTTTAGTCACGAGCTGGACGGTGCATGGTTCACAGACACAATCAGGCTGACAGCGACCGGGGGACTGAATGGAATGGCAGACTCAAATTTGCATGCCATCATCCGCCTCCAAGAGCATCACGTTTCCTTTGATTTCCTAAGCAAAAAGGAGGGGCTCAAGTACATTGGCGAATTCAAAGCGGATCTGGACAAAACCGTGACGTCTGGCGGTGTCAAATGGGATTTCAGCTCAGAGCTCAAACCCCAAAAGACGGCGTCCATTTGGGGACAAGCTCCCACCCTACCTCCATCCTCTGCCTCCCTCGAGCTGGATTCAACTGGAAGCAGTAAAATTGTCAAGGTGCTAGTCTTGCGGAACAAGACGAGAATCCTTGAGCTAAACTCCCAGCTGGAGGTGCCTGGAACTCGATTCTGGAATATAAATGTTGTGCTCAAGTCAACCCTGCCCACAATCCCGTCCCTCTCCGTTAACTCTGTCCACAATATCCAGGATTTAAATAAAATCCAGCATTCCACCAAACTCCAGTTGTTTCCTCTGCAGGAAAGTGGATTTTGGCTAAATCGGTGGAACATCACCACTCGCCACCTGTCACTAGACCTGTCAGTAGATAATCTCGAGGATATTAAAGGAACGGCTGTTGTTGGGGAACGGGATTTCGTCGTCACTGGGAAAATCCTCAAAGTGCCAAATGGCTACAACCCAAAAATTAAAATGTCATCAAACATGATTCACGAGCTAAACTTTGAAGGGATGTACACAACGGGCCAAGGAGGAGGAGCCCTGTCCGTGTCCGCCAAGCTGAGCGATCGTCACGATGAAACACTTGGAAGGATTCAAGTGGACACGACAAAAGGAGCGGAGGAACAATCTGGCAAGGTCACCTTTCGAGTCGTATTTCACGTCTCGCTACGAAGGTTATTTGGGATTTGGCTCGAGTGACAAGTCCAGCCTCTCCTTGTACCTTCTGAAGGATCAAGGGAACGTCTTTACATTCACGGCAAATGGGCTGGTAAGTGGATGGGTACTCGTGTGTATATATTATCTGTGTAAAATATTGTATTATTTTCTTTGTGGAATTTTGTGCTGTACTACTCCACACGAAACCTACTTATTTGTGCTGTTTTCAGGTAAAGTTGTCGACTGGAGCTGTACATTCCAAACTGTCAAGCACCCTCTTCCCCTCGATATCTCACCTCCAACTGGACTTGAGCTATGGAGTAACTGCCGCTGGGGTCAATGCCAGGGTGAAGTTTCAAGATAACGAGAACACACACGCAGCCAGTGTCGAGTCGGAATGGAGTGATGATAACAAGCGAGCAAAGGTCAGTTACGACGGGCTCACCAACTTTGTTGGGGAAGTCGTTCTGGAGGGAATGCAACGGCTGGTGATGAGCGCGGTCCAGGACGGCAGGAGTCTCGGAGAGATTTCAATTGCATACAGGCCCGAGCAAGGGGACTACTCTTTGGGTAAACACGGGGTGTATATCACAGTCACAACAGACGGCGGCTCCTCCTCATCAACTCAGGAATTCTCCATCATTGTTGGAGTCGACCCGAAAAAAATATTGCTAAATGTGAGAACCCCGTTCACAAACTGGACGGATGTCACCATCGATGGACAGCTAGCCTCAACCGGTATCTCAAAACAAATCAAGTTTTTGCTGCAACGAGAAGCGGAGAGCATTCAGGGGAGTTTTGAATCAAAGAATTTAAAGAAGAGCGGAACGCTCCAGATTAGCTCTGAGCTGTCCGTTGTCGGCTTTTCCAACCTGAGGCAGATGCTGCTGGAAACGGCTCAAGCGACAAATATCAAAGGGCTGTCCCCCACAGTTCCGCAAAAGTTTTCATTCCAACTGAGCTGGGCTACTAGTAGTATCAACGTTAAAGTGTCCACCCCGGTTGACGTTCTCAAACGGCTTGCCTTTGAAGGGAAGTGGGATTTGAAGTCTCCCCAAAAGTCTGTAGCGCTGAGTGGGGACATCAACGACAGCCACTATGACTTCAAAGTGGATGCCCACGTTCAAGAGAGTCAAGTTAAAGGGAAGCTAAGCCTCAGCTCGGATGACAACTACGGACTCGATCTGGATTACGACTTTAGCCAGGATTATGAAGCCAATTTGAAAGTTGAGACTCCAGACCAGACGTGGACCATGGGGGGCAAGGTGGCCATTCAGGATGGCCCCACGCTCAAGATTGAGCTGACAACTCCGGTACGACAATACGAGTCCGTGTCCCTTCAAGCCGTGAGGAGCATCACGTCGGACACGGAAGGCCTATATTCCCTCTCGTGGGACATTAACGGGAAGGGTGACAATATCGAGTTTTACTATAGACTAGACCAAGGTCAAATTGAGCTTCGAGCGCGAACCCCCATCAAGCCTTGGAACTCTGTCGTGATGACCATAATCTATGACACCCCTTTCGAACGGCTGACGTTCCACTCTCAACGGGGAGACGGGAAGGAGGTACGGGTCGACTTTGAGGTGAAATCCACTGGTAACATGACCATTTTTGAAAACCCTGCTTCCACCAGCATAATGGTCGGCATTGCAACTCCGGTGGAGCACTTTGAAGACATCAAATTTTCCATCTTGTACGACAGAAAGAACTCGGCCCACGCCGCCAACATTTCCATGACCCGAAACGGAGGGGAAACGGAGGGCAAGCTGAATCTAATGTACCAGCAATCCGAGCCAGTGGCTCTAGACATTTCTGCTCACTTGACAAGTCCATTTTTAAGCTCCAAAGCGACAGCTCACGCCTCCCTCCTCGTGGACCCATCAGGGGAAAGCACAATTTCCGCTCACGTGCAGGCCAACGGGCGTCGCTATGAGATGTATGGTCTGTCCCAGTTCACGGCCACAATAACAAAGTTTGAAATGCGAACCACGCTCCCGTTCCTTCGCCAGCTTAGAGTTGCTCTGAAAAAGGGGAACCTGATAAACCTGCACGGGATCTGGACGGGGAACAACAGACAAGTCGAGATTCACGGGGACGTTCTTTGTGGAGGGCTGCGCTCATCCCGGATAAGCTTCAATGTGTCAACGCCAGTGGACCTAATCGGATCCTTTGGATTTGAGGGGGAGGTGAGCAGCAGGGAGGGAGAGAGTAATGCCCGCCTCGTCTTCCAGAATCATGAGGTCCGGTGGCTAGCAAAACTGGACAGGGTTCGGGAACCTGGAACGGAAGACTGGAGACTGCAGGTAAACACCCCGTTGGTGGGTTACAAACACGTTGTGGTCTCGTTGAGACACGAGATCTCGGCGCAAGAGCGAAATGTTGTTGCCGGGATCCAACTGAACAAGAAAGAGCTGAGCATGCAAATTGGGCTGAAGCCACAACAGCTCAACATGATCCTCGCCTCGGAACTCTCTCATCTTCCAATCGAAGCCAGGATTGACTCCAGCTGGGGGACAGAGCTAAATCTCAAAATTTCGACTAACGCCGGAAATCGGGAATACGGGACCAGGCTAAACTTCAATCTGGAAGGGATTTCCCAAGGCAGCTTGGACTTTGCAGTGTCCTCCCTGAGTCACATGGAGACAAAACTGGATTGGAAATTCGAAGGTGATACTAACCTGGGTCAGGGGTGGATCAACATCAAGAATCCCATGGTGGGTACGAAATCCCTCCGCTCCTCGTGGAAGAACCAGGAGTGGAAAGAGGTAAAACTGGATGTGTGGATAAGACAGGGGCTCCAACAGGCAGAAAAGGGGATCAACCTGGAGTACAAGGTCACCCCCCAAGATCACTACGGTTCTATCCGGGCCACGGCTAACTACACCCTGGCAGATGGGCCAAAATCAATCGTCTTTGAGGGCTCGTTGGACGAGCACTCTTCCCACTTCAACTTTGACACCGTGCTCAGGACAGAATTCGAAGGGCTGCAGCTGTTCAAGGCCAAGGGGATGCTTGTTATGAAGTCAGAGATTGGGTTCAAAATTGATGCCAGCCTAAATGAGGAAAAGCTCATCACTGGCAACTTGAACTTGACCGTGAAGCCGCTCAATAGTGGACTCAATATCGAGTTGGACTTACCCATGGTCACTGACCCGCTCGCTCTGGATGCGTCATACGACATGAGCTCCGCAAATAAAGAACTTCGCCTGGTCTTCAAGCAAGTCGTCTACCTCCTGGACTTCAAGCTCACCGTAACCATTCCCCGAGACAGTGGCGTCGTCGACGTCAACTTATCGGCAGAGAGTAACGTGCCCGCGCTGCCACTGGATGTGTCCGGCACTCTACGCCTCGAGTATGGGGTCACTAACGATGGAACTCGACAAATCTCGGTCCACCTTAAAAGCGGCAAGGTTGGCGATTGGAAGATAATGGCAAGTATTCGCGCAGCATCCGCACTCCAGGTCAAGGTCGTGTTCGAGGGACCCCTCCCAACTTTACCCACCCTGATGGTACAACTCAACTTTGAAGGGGATCTACGACGGGGACTCAAAAGCAACATTGCTGTTATCGTGGACAATGCGGAGCTGAGCGGGGATCTGGTGACGTCAAACAACCGGGTTCGCTCAACTTTCAAATTCGTGGTTGGATCAAGCTATAATTACGACGGGGAGGTGGAAATCAACCATGACGGAGGAGGCCTCACACATTTCGCGTTGAGGTACACCGACAGCACAGTTCAAGTCAACAACTTCCTCTTGGCTGGACACGTCAACATTACCGAAGGGACAAAGGAGGGGAGAGGCACTGTCTCGATAACATCCGGCGATAATACGGAAATCCCGTTGTCTCTGGAGGTGAGCTATGAGCCTCGTGGAAACATCCTGATTGTTGGCTCCAACTACGACACTGACTTGAGAATCGAGGCAAATCTGCAAGGAGCCAATCAAGGGTCGTCGTGGCTTAACGAAGGAGAGGCTAACTTCCGGTTGGAGGGGAATGCTCTGAGCTTTACTCCACTCCAGATCCAAGTCAACCATTTCATTAGGGATGGAGAGTACAGCGCCAATGGTTCCTATGTCGTGGGTCCTACAGGATCCGGTTACAATCTGGAGAGCTACTTGCAAACAGGAGGGAATAATGCGGCGGTTTTTGTGAGAATATTTGATCCCTCCTCCTCCTCCGCTGAGGATGAGGAGCTGAAGCTTGATGTAAAGCTGCTTCCGTCGAATGTTGAGGTAAATATACGACAAGGAAAACACAAAACTCATTTCCGCAACCATTCTGATTGTGACAATTTGTTGTTTTTCGGCATTTTCAGGTTATCTTTAAACTACCGCCCATTCTGGATATCCAGCTCACGAGTGAATACGGCTCATCCAGCAATTCCGCCTACGTGAACGGCGTCCTTCATCTCAACGGTTTAAAATCCGTACTCAACTCCTCGCTCGCAACAGAAGGGAACAATAGCCTGGTCCTAGCCGTCCTTGAAATCCCGTCCATAAAGCAACAACTGGACTTGCAGATCTCAACAGTGGTCACAGGCCCACAAAATCTGGCTAGCACAATCTATTTGAAAGTGAACGACCAAGAGTTCCAAATCTCTGCAAGTCTCAAGTCTCAGGGGTTTGAGTCTCCCCGTGGGGAACGGTACATTGAGCGGATAGTGAAGCTCAACAGTAATTTCACAGTGCTTGAGAACATTGCCCTGGGGCTGGAGTTCTTTATTCGGAAACCACTAAGAACGTACTCCTCCCTCAGTGTGATTGGAACACTGACTGTGAACGAGCAGGTGTCCAGCATTTCAGGAGGATATGAGCTCCCAACCCCCGACTCGCCCAGCACCGGCCTCTACTTTAAACTTGAAAGCGCTCTACTCCCCGCCGAGCACAACTACGAGTTTTTCCTAAAATCCTTTGGCAGCGGACTGAGAAAGGTGGAGGGGAAGTTGAACTACAAGTTGGCCCGCTTCGATGTCCTCTGGGACTTTGTCATGCCCGCCTCCGTCATTTCCGTAAGCTTATCTGGCAAGGCAGACGATGGAGAGCGGCTATTCTTCCAGGTGGAGAGTATCGTCAATTTGGAGGAAAATGTGCAGCTGTCCGTCAACTGTCATTGCTGGGACTCCCACTACACGTTCCGCACATCCTTGACCCGAAGCCCCTCATCGATTGTGGGCCACTTGATGGTGGACGCCCCAAGCCTGTTTGCGACCGCAAACGAGTATAAGATCTCAATAACGACCAATCCGGATGGGAGCTATACCCTCGAGTCGTCGGCCATCAGGGGACGACTCATTTTGGAACTTGTTGGGGATGCGGCCTTCGCTCAAAACGACTTTAACGTGGTGTTGAAGGCAATGGGCTCTTATGGTTCTCATTATGCCATGGCCGTTGGACGACGAAGTGGTGGTGGGGGAGAGTATGTTGTCGAGCTGACAGCAGAGTCGTCGTCCTTGCTGGTTGGGAAGCGGGTAAATATTCGGAGCACTGTTAACCTCGAAGGGCGAAACATCAACGCGGTCGTCCAGTGTCGAGCTAGAAGAAACATTCACGAGTTCACCCTGGCCCTCACAAGGGACGAGAACAATGGGAAACTCTTTTTGAATTTGGACTCCCCCTCCTACGATCCTGCCAAGTTGGAAGCGGAGTGGACGGGCAAGAGGCGAAGCTATTTTGGAAAGTTGGCAATTCAAGGGTTCCAGCAGGTTCATCAGGCTGAGTTTGGGGTGAGTTTGGAAAACTTTGAGGGGCAGCTTCACATCCTGTCGCCCCTCCTCCCATCCAATGAATTCAATTTCCATTTGAAATCCATCCTCAACTCCCAAAACATCCATGTGTTGAGTGACCTCAGGATCAGAGGCTCTCACTGGAGATTGGAGGGGGTGGCCTCATTCGAGAGCATGAGGGGCATGACCTTCAAAATCGAAACCCGGACCCCGTTCGCCTTCTTGGATAGATTTACTCTGGGGATCAAATCCACCAAGGAGGAAATCTATTTGGAATTGTACACTCCAGCCACATATATTCCGAACATAATGCTCAATCTTGGAGGGATTGATAAATTTGAGCGGGGACTGTGGCACGCGTTGAAGCCCAATCTGATCTTATCTGTGCCAAACGGGAAGTACTCAGCCATGGGTAAGTACTAATTTACATATATATTTCCAATTTCAAACAGCATAACTATTCTCGAGCCTTCATATAATGTATCCCAACATGTTCATTTTAAACAGCCTCCCTGGAAATTCCAAAGTATGACTCATCCGGACTGTTTCATGTACTCTTGCAATTCATTGGCAAAGACTCCCAAACAGTTGAAGCATTTGCGAATGTATCTCCGCTGAAAACATTCCGCCTTCACATGGACACCCCTGGCCACGTTGAACTCCGCCTGGTCACCCCCTTCCAGGTCCTAAGTAGACTAGGGCTTCACACCGAGGGCGAAATAAACAGTAGACGTTCAGGAAAACTGCAGGTAACCGGCAGTCTGAACACCTACGAGGGGAAATTCGACGCCAGTTTCGACAACAGCAACGGGAACATGCAGGCCACCACCAGGCTAATAACCAATGTGCCTGGCTATGAAAAATCCGCTTTCGCTATTGCAGTTGAAACATTCCAGGGGATAGGAAATGGAAAGAGTTTCCACGTTGAGTTTAGGAAGCCAGACTGGCAAAATCTGTTCCGACTGGATGCCGACTACCGGTACAAGTACACCAGCTTGCTGGAACTCGAGGGGGAAATCAATGTCAACATGGACTCTTACATGAACCTCCCCTCCCTTCATGTTCAACTGAAAAGTGGAACTAAAAGCGGGCGCTACAGTGGAATATTGGCATGTCTATTTGGGGTGCATCGTCCCTCACTCAAAATTGAAACGACCAACGTGAACGGGAAGAGCGCAGTTTTCGTAGAGGGGAAAGCGGGTGCCAATGACAAATACAGGTTGACCAACATTTTCGAAATGATTCCCTACCAGGAGGATTTCTCATTCACGGAGAAGTTGCATTGGAACGGGGAGGAAATCCTGGACATGGCAGCCTCCCTTTCAGACGCTAGCCAAATGTTCGAAAGTCACGTGAGATTGATAACCCCTTGGGGACCGGTCGACTCAAAGGCTGCACTAACCCCAATCACCTATTTAACCATGGATGATGACCTCTCCCTGTCCCAACTGCTCAGAAACACGAATGTCACCGTCAACATTCAGTTCAAGCAAGAGAAGCTTGTTGGACTGGAGCTGGTTAGTCGGGATGGGATGCGGCTGTTCGAAATTCACAACCCCATTCGCCCCGTGTCCCTCTCAGTTGCAGTGGAAAGGGTGGGGCTGAACTCTCTCCGCATGAAGGCAGGCGTTTGCTGGAACCTTTCAGTTCCACAAACCTCCTCCCTCGGACTCGACATGTACCTGTACAGACGCTCAACTGGGCTAACAGTTGGAGGCTACTTGGCTGGAGCCAACTACGGGATCATCTCAACCAAATTTGAACACTTTCTGATCAGCTCAAAACTCTCTCAAAATTTGGTAATCAAGTGGAATGCTGCTTCCGGCCGGGTTGGAGATGTGGGCTACAGTTTAAACATTACGGATAAATCCAACGGGTTCAAACGCCAGATAGACTATGGTCTTCGATTTGTCGCACCATCCCGCTCTGTCTTGGTTTCTGGAGGCACGTTTCTCGAAGACAAGAACTCTGTGCATAACATTGCCGTCGCGTGGGATGAGATCCGTGACCCTGGCAAAGCACTCAGTCTCAATATCTCCTCACAGCGAACCACAAATTGGAAAACGACAACGGAGTCCCGCACCTTGGAAATTCAGCACGTTGCATGGAATGAGTCCATCATCCTCTCGTCGGAGCAGGTTTTCATTCACGATCTTTTGAGTCAGCTTCAACTACAGGTTCAACCCAACTCCAATGCCAACTCGCACTTGACGGTGGTGGGCTCCTGGGAAGGCGGAGATTGGTCTAGTTTCGCCACAACGGTGGTTCAGCCTTCCTCCAACATTAACGTGGAGCTCGGCTACAACGTCACGGAGCACAACAAAATGCTAAAGGTGGAGTACATGATGTTCACGGGAGAGTCGAAAGTATTCCTTGTCACCCACGACAAAGTCGGGGACTCACAAAAGCTACTAGTGCGAGCAGGAGATGCAGCCAAACCCAGAACTCTGTCTTCGGTGGACACTCAGGTGAACCAAGGAGAGCATTCCGTGAAGGCAACATTGTTAGCTTACAAATTGGCTGGAAAAGTCCATACCTCGCTGCCTTACCTGGATTTGGCTTTTCGGCATGACAGCATGAACGCCGTGCACGTCCTCGCTGGCCTTCCACATCCAAAGGAAATTGTGTTCAAGGCGTCACGTACCCAGTACACAAAAACCGTGACGGACGTCAGCTTCCTCCTCCGTCTCAATTCCTCAAACTTGCTCTCCACGCGGATCCACTGGCGTCCCGACGTTTTTAACGAGATGGCGGAATTTGATTGGATCAAGGGCTCAAAGGATTTGGTTCAAAATGTCCTACCCTCCTTTCCAGAAATTACAACAGCGATTCGAACCGAAGTTGAAGGACACTGGAAGTTGTTTTCCCCACCTGTGAAGGATTTCTTGTCATCCCTCTATCGAGTATCTGCGTATGAGGTTAATTTAATTCTGGAAGAGGCGCAAGTTGTTGTTCAACGCCTCCAGCAGTTGTACTACAGGAATGCCTTTTACATCAAGGATATCGTGGGACTGTTCCGGGCCAGCTTGACACCCCTCACGAGAATTGTGTAAGTTTAATTGCATTAGCAAGATAAAGATTATTTCATATTTGAATTTTATTTTTTGGAAAAATGTATTTCATCGTCATTCATCCTCTCTTTTTTTCACAGTCAATCTGCTATCGCTCGAGCCACAGAACTTTGTAAAACTGTTTGCTACTATGTCATGAACGCTGGGAAATTGATATCGGACGTTGTTCTGAAATATGCCGGCCGACTGGAAACAGTGGTTATGAAGGCGTGGGAAGACTTTGAGCAGTTTGTCATCCACTTTTGGAGGAGCAATGCTTGCTGGGTTCAAACGATCTCAGAGGAACTGGAGGAGTACTTGGACGCCATGATAGAGGCTCTAGAAGGAAAAATTGAACTGTTGGAATCGAAACTGATGGCAGTGGGCATCATTCGCAATTTGATAAACCTTTACAGGGACTATGTAACTTGGCTGGATGAGCTTCCCATTGATGACTATGTGTCCGCTATTGAGGATTTCTTCCAAGTGAAGTAAGTTCCACGTTCCACTGTTCATTATGATGAGTTCGAAATAGTTTAAAATGCAATACTCTTTTGGAATGCCTCAGTTGGAAACCCTTCAATTGAAATGTTCTAAAGTAATGTTTTGATATATGGAATGACAGGGTGCTGGACAAGGTTCAGGAATTACTAGAACCATATCTAGAGGCAATTTGGAATTTATTGGACGACGACTACTTGAAGGAGCTGCTGGAAACGCCACCCATCCCATACATCCGCTTTGTTCTGAGGCAAACAAAGAACGCCCTTGTTCGCCTCTGGGATATTGTTGAGCTTGAAGCAAAGCTCAAAAACCTGGTACGTCACGCTTTGAAAAGTGTGGATGGGCTCATGCAACGCAACTTTCCAACTTGGGAGCTGGTGTTCGACACTGACAACGGGATTATCGAGTACGACCAGTCCCTCAGTCTCTTTGAGTGGGTGGACTTTACTCAGAGTCCTCGGTGGCGAGTGGAATCCCAAGAGGCGGAACAAGTTAATCAGATCACCAACTTTTACTACCAAATTCTCGACTATTTGGAAAATTTGAAACCCGTTTTCGACATGAGAATTCGTGACATCCTTCCTCCATTCGGGGGCCTCGCCATGATGGCAGGAGACTATCATTACTACACCTTTGACAAAAAGTATTTCCGGTTTGCTGGGGAATGCAGCTACGTGCTGGTTGCTGATCTGTTGCACAACGGCTTCTCCTTCATTGTCAACTACCAAAGCAAGGATGGGGCCATCCGGAAAAAGTCGTACTCAATTGCGTTGACCAATCACAACATTGAATTTGACATTGAGACCTTCAAAGTGACTGTGGACAACCGGAAGGTTGAGCTACCCACCAAGGTGGACACTGTTTACATTCGAAGGCAAGAAACCAGACTGGACGTTTATGACGTGCGAGGCTACCAGATCACTTGCACCCTCTCCCCCAGCGTTTGCACCTTTTCAACGTCTGGGTGGTACTACGGGAAGCTGGCTGGTCTCCTTGGAACCTATGATAACGAGCCCATCAACGACTTCCGAAGTCCAGACGGCCAGACTGTTAGCGACGTGCCAACATTCGCCTATTCGTGGCGAGTGGGCAAGAACCGGAATCAATGCCGGATGAAAAACTTTGCCAAGGATGAGGAGGAGGAGCCCACCGACGTTGATAACATATGTTACGACTTGCTCTCAAACAGAGCCTCCCCGCTCCGCCCCTGTTTCAACACGGTGGACACGACGATTTTCATGGAAATGTGTAAGTACGACATTTCCAAAAATGTCAACAGTGCAAGTCGAGCGGAGAGTGCGTGCACGTCCATGAGTGCATATGTGACTGAATGTCAAAAACACAATGTTGACGTGTGGATGCCACCTACATGCGGTAAGATGTTGGTTCATTATAGAATAACCTACTAATGGTGCGAATTAATGATCTTCGATAACGTGAGTATACACATGTTTTTATTTTGCTGCTAATAGTGAGATGCAAACTAGAGGACGGCACAGCTTTCACCACCGGAGAAAACGTGACGCTTGAGACGAACGGATCATTAAAACCACCCAACTCAACAGACGTTGTTATTCTCCTGGAGGAACGAGAATGTATGGACCAAATTGACCTTTCCAGCATGGTCAACAAATTGGAGTCCGCCCTCAGAGCTGAAGGGATCGTGGACAACCGATACGCCGTTGTTGGGTTTGGAGGCCCAGGAATTCATTACGACGCCCACATTCAAACCACGTCTGCCAGCGTTTGGTCTCACAGCACGTTGTTCAAGGTGCCGGAAAAGGTGAATGCAACTACGACACGGAAGTCGGATTTGTACAGTGCCATCCACTTTGCATCTACAATGACATACAGAGCCGGAGTTTCGAAGACATTGCTAGCAATCACTTGTGGAGACGAGAAATGCGGAGATTCCGTTCGTTACTCGGACACACTGACACTCCTTGTGGAAAATGACTTCAAACTTCATATGCTCTCTCCAAAACCAATCACCCTGAAGGTACATATTCGCCCCACCAACCACCCCCAAAATATATATATAATATACTTAATGAGCCTTTCTGTTATTTTTAATCATTTTTCGCATTCTAACCAAGTGAGATAACAATTTCCTACTTCTTCTTCTTCTTTTCAGGGCAAAAAGAAACTGGACGATGTCAACAGGATCTTTGGGTTTGATGCCGACGGTGTATACACAGCCCAACATGTGAAACGTGGGCCGCTCATTGCGGATCCCAGCTTCAAGAGACACCTAAATCTTCCCAAGGATTTATGCACGCCACTCGCTGTGGAAACAAATGGTACGAGATTTACGACAGACAACTTGTCCAAAAAATTGCTGGACGTTTGGGCACGTCGGGTAGCCCAAACGTCTACTCCCACAGAATGTCAAAGGTGCGAATGTGTACCAGACAAGAATGGTGGCTCACGGCTCATGTGTCATCAGTGTGTATCCCCTAGTTTGTGGAGATTTATGGAGGAATGGAACAACTACCAGTCGCAGGAAATTGATGACATGTTTGGAATGGAAATATTGGAAACAGAACCTTATATGATCCCAACGAATTAACATGATGATTGCGAATAATACCTATACGTTCTCTCCAATTTTAGTCTGAATGTTCCCTATATATTGTGCTAGGATGATTCTTTGCTGCAAGTTAGTTTAATTGAGGTTGGGGATTTGTCGCATTCCATATATAAAGATTTGCTTTGTTACTGACATTTTTTGTCTTATTTAACGATATATGCCAAGCCATTTGAAGATTTTGAAATAGGGGATTTGTATAGCAAAACACTATTTTAGGCTGGTTAATTATTAACAATTCAAAGAATCAAATAAAAAAATTATTTCAAAAATTTTTAATGAAATATAAATTCTAGACAGATGATTTTATAGACTGATGACATACATTTTAACTTTTACTGTTATTCTTATTCTTATAAAGTTATCATCATCCAGTTATAACTTCATTAGTTGACCGGGTGAGTCACATAGCAGCAGTTGCTAAAATGTCATTTACGGATTATGTATGTTAGGTTTAATTATTGCTCTAATACACTATTTAAAATCGCGTTAGCCTAAATCTTTCACTGAGGTGACACCAATAAGAGCTGTTCGCATTTTAGAAATTAGAAAACTATTATCATTATATTATATAATATAATATAAAACATCTTATCACTCCTTAACAAATTTATTCAACAAATATAAATTCTTGCTTTATTGAAGTATATCTAGTTTAACTTGTCCAAGTTATATATCGCTATATATATCTCATATATTATGCTACTTGATTTGATGCAGGAATACATGGCAATTTAACAAGAATGTTTGTTTGTTATTATTATTATTAAACTTGTTTTGAGTGCTTGTGCTCGCAATTGACAATAAAAACCCGTGTAAATTGAAGTAAGGAAGGATGTCTCTTGTGGCAATCATGATATTAGGCATGCACTAAAAAAAACCATTATTATTTATACTTTTGACATTTTTTCTATCATATTTGACATTCTTAGCGAGCATCTTAACTCTTTTTTTTCAAATTGCCTTGTTTAAACGGCAGTCGCTAATGTTTAACAATGATCCTCCCTCCTGTCCCAGACCTACCTCTTCGAAATCGGTGAATGAATATAGGTAAAGATGTACAGTTTTGTGCTTTCCGTTGTTCACACAACGTAAAAAAAGACAAGGACGACAACGTGGCTAGGAAAATTACCACAGGAATGTGTGTGTGTGTGCATTGCATTATTACTGTGTTCCTACCACCTGAATGAAATGCCAGGAACTAGTTCATGCACCGCCACCACCGCCGCATATACTCACGGCATGTGCCCATTTCTCCGTTTTTCTTGAAATTGTCCAAAAAAGGATGGACGGAAACCTAAAGATGAAGGAATGAAACCCTTGCAAACGCGATTCCTTGACAAGAAACACACACAATCAAATACTTGTATTTTAAATTAAAACTGTGTTGCATTACAAACATGCTACGTCACCAATTTTCAGGTGAAAAATTCATGGCATGTTGCAGATGTACGGACGGATAGCAAAAAAAGCCTCATTCATCATTTCATACTAGTTTATGGCCAGTTCTACCTAGCGCATTATTACGCCTTACGACAACATTGACAACTAGTTTATGCTAAAATAGTATATGAAATAAATCTTTCAAAGGTAGAAGTAAGGAGTTCGTGAATGTCCTTTATAAAGTTTTCTGACATTTTGTTGAGCGTTTATGATATACTTATTATTTCTTTACGTTTTTTTATTCTTTTTATTTATTTTATCATAAATTTCAGTAAAAAAAACGTGTCTGCTATGCGAATATCGGTTATGTGTGGGTCCGTTGCGTATATGTAAACCAAACCCATTGTGCATATGTGGGTCCATGGTGCATATCTCTGTTGGGTATGTGTGTCTGCTGCATACTTAATTTGAACGATTTTCAAAATTATAGTGAAGGCTAAAAAATCACTGATTAGCAATTTCAAATTACAATTTCTTCACGTGGATTAAAGTTGTCAATATCCCCTGTATGCTTAATTTGAGACATTTTCAAAAAAATTACTACAAAAAAGTACAATAAAGAGAATAATAATGTGTACGCGTGGACAACAGAAGAGTAGTAGATTGCATCTGGCTGTATTATTTACGGGCATTCTAGTAGGACTTTCTGATCGACCGTAACCAAATTGTTCGGGGATTGCTGTAGAACACCTTAGCATTCACACGACCAATCCGCTTCCGGCACTCGAACGAACAAAACATCATCTCCGAATTACATTAGATGTTTCTGACGTCTCTGTTTGCCATTCCCAGCAGATGCGAAAAAAGTCGAAATTCGTTCGGAACCAGGCGCAAATCTCAGTTACCGTATGGCGTTTATTCGGAGATTCACTGATGGCTTGCTGGCCCAGAAACTCGTAGGTGAAGGACGGCTTAGCGTTAGTGCATTTGTAATACGCCCTCTTTGCCTGGAATTCAGACATGACGCTTTGTCGTTGCTGAATACACAATGTGGAAATGACTGCCACACTGCACTGGAACACTGGAATGCTAAATTTCCGTTGCTGCTGCTGTCGCCGATGAGGACGTTCCACTTTCGACGCAATCATACTGCTCGTCTACCACCCAGATTACGTATGTTCATTTGGCTTAAGCAGTCACCCAGTTTTGTCAAATTTTTCCCAGTTCACCACCAAGATTGCATTTCCATTGCGCGTGCCCACCCGTACGAAGCCGTTGTTGATGCGAAGAGCATTTCCAATGTTCAGGGCCTAAACTACGCTGCTCCAAAGTGCTCGCTACAATCAGGGCCGGGACACAAAGGGG
>JAANSN010001919.1:0-28285 GCA_036850665.1 Dicranocentrus wangi | reverse complement strand
AAAGCGAATTGCGACTTTTTGCGCCACCTGCTAAGCAGATATTAATGTTCAGCAAACATCCGACATTTACACACATTTTTGGTAGAAGAATTGTTGCTGATGTTGAAGTTGTACGGCCATTTATTATACAAGTATTTTTACTTGAACTTGCTTGAACAGGGTGTCCCAATTCAATTTCAATTCAATTCAATCACACCCGTTTCAATTCAAGTCAGAAACGTCCCAATTCAATTCAAACTCTTGACTTGAACTTGACTTGAATTGACTTGGCTTGAAAATTTCAATCTCCCTTGACTTGATACATTCACTAGTGTCTGGCTGGTCATTAAGTATGAAATAGCTGTGGGGATATATATTATTATGCTCTTTCCAGATCCTGGAAAAGATTTTCAAGCACTGCACCCCAGGGGCGATCAATGCCTGTCGACTTGTCTGCAAAAAGTGGTACTCAGAGTCACTCCCTGCTTGGACCAGTGGCAGAGGACGACGCCCAATTAAAATACTATGCTACAAGAAGCCTGCGCCTGGAGACGAGGGATGGCGGTTGGAGAATGATCGAACAAGACTGTTCATGTCCGACTTTGTCAAAGATTTCCACACTTCCACCACTCCTCAAAATGCTGAAATCAGTGGAATGGGCCGGTACAAAACTTTCCATCTGCAGTTCGATGACACAAGTTCCCCTCTGAAGTCCGATTACCCTTTGTGGAGTGCTGAGGCTGCTCCCCTCAATGGATTTTGGAATCGGAATGGAAATTGGATTACCAGATTGAAGGTACACTATTGTGGATACCTGGACTCAGACTTCTTTAGACGTCTTTTCTGGTGTGAATACACTCCGCAATTAGAGGAATTGGACATCGACATATGGTTTTATCGCGGATATGTATATGAACAACTTAAATCAGTTGTTCTCGTCGAAGAAAGAGCGAAGACAATAGGTTTGAAATCGCTAAAATTAGGTGCTGGCTATCAGACTTACTTACTCGTTCCTTGGGAGGCTTACCTTGGCTCTTGCCCAAACTTGGAGGTATTTAATTATGTATTATAATATGCTGCATAACAAGAAAAATTAAGTTATACAGTAAATAATGTGGAATATCCTATCCAGAAGATAACAGTTGAAACAATGGTTTATTTTTTAGAACTTGGATATAATGAAAACCAGCAATTCGTGGAGGATTTTGGACATTTTGACCGCTATCAAAAACCTTCGGACGAAGAACAAGAATAAAAAATTATTGTGCTTGAAATCCTTAAGGATGCAAATACTTACGTAAGCCTTCTAGAAAAATGATTAGTTATATTATAGATATAATATTGAAAAGGGGAAAGAAATGGTTGAATGGATGTTTAAAACAATGGCAGGAACGGCCCCGATAAATTGTCGTCGGCAGTGATCAAACTACTGAAGGAATCGCAGTTGGACCTTGAGTCCCTCTCGCTCAGCTATGAGAAGGATGTACCTCAGCACGAGATTCACGAGTTGAGCACCATGTACTCGAAAACGCTAAAGAAGCTCAACTTTGACCATCCTGCCCCTCTTGAGGCTTCCCCGTTTCTTGGAATCACAATGGAGCATCTAGCCTCCCTTGTTGTTCAAGGGGATCATCCACTTAAAAATCTTGCTTTTCTATTTCTGAGGGAGCTACCAGTCCTTCGATCGCTCGAACTCACGTTGGGATACTCTGTAAAATCCGAACTGTTTTATGGCAGTGACATTCCGCCAGCTATGAATTCCATGATTTCCTCCACCAAGGAAGAGGACATGGGAGGAGGAGGGGTGACCCTACTCTCATTATCGCATTTCTACTGTGAATACCCCGGCGGCTTTGAGCCCGAGGATCTGACAAGATTGCATGGGTGGATGCCAAACCTGCTCCGCCTGGAACTTCAACTTGACAGCGAAAACTTCCGGGCCGTTTGTCAATTGTGGCCTAACCTGAGGCACATCTCCATCTTTGGCCGCGGGATTGGGGACAGGGGCATTGTGGGCTTGGACTCGACGAGGAATGGCCAAATTAGTTTTAATGAGCCAAACATCACCAATCTGCAAGGTAGGTAGTTTGAGCATTCTTTTTATGGCTGGGTTTTATACAATTTGTGATGGTTACAGGTTGATAATAATAATAATAATAATAATAATAATACTTGTCAGGAGTAAGTGAATTAAATATGATTCATTTTGTAGATTTACGAAGTTTCAGGGTTAGACCTAGTTTTAGACGCAGGCGTGATCAGGAACCTCCTGAAGGACACCACCTCCTGCAGCTATCATGTCATTCTGTGAAGCACGGACTGTCCAAGTTGCGGCGTTTGGAAAAAGTCACCATTTCCAAGACATAATTGCGTAGAAATCATAAATCATACATCATCACTACTCACATCCTATCGCCATGCATTACATTTGTATTTTTATCTGGCAGCTGGTTTGTAGTTACTGCTGGGTTATTTTATTTATTTATGTTTTCATATTATGCAGCTGCCCGATAACCATGAGGAAATTGAAGAATGCATGAGGTTGGAAATGCCGCTTGCTGAAATTGTAATTGCGGATGATGCTCGTTCTTATTTGGATTAAGCTTCACTACGCTCACACATCCAATCCGTCTCTGTTCAGACAGTGTTGTTATCACTTCTCTACAAGTTTACATATCTACAGACTAATTAATCTTACAATTAGGTTCTTAGTTGTAAGTAAAAGTTAAAACATTTATAATTCCAGGTGTGACATTCGCCAGTGCCTATTTATAGTATTGCTCTACTTACTTACTGTCAATGCAATTCCCAAATTCGATTCTTGCTTCCAAAATCCTCCCAACTGTGAACTTTTTCAAGTTAAAATTGGGATTGTTAACCTTTGATTTAAACAACCAATTAATTATTGGTTTGGTAAGCAATGCACAAATGGACTTTAGTTAAGATTATTTTCCTTGCTTGTATTTTTCTGGCATTATTTGATCTGCTCAAATGAAACCATGCATGAGGCATCATGATTCAAAATCAATTCCAAAACTAACTGTTTCTGTAGCCCTCCTCAAAGCCAAGTGTACATATATGGGACTAGTAATAGAGTTAATTAATACTACATTTATCCTTATATTATAATGCCTACCTACATACGCACTTGAAAGGTAATAATGTACTTTCCAGTTGAATACTTTTTTGTTTCAAAATAAAAATGCGCAGATGAGTTGTTAAAGCGTCAACTTTTTTTGTATTACATTTCCAAATTATAGCGGCTTATCATCACTTGAAGTTAAGCTTTCTTTCTTGCTTATGACAAGACATGTCCTCGAAGACAGAGAAGTGCGAATGCAATGCAACATTATATTATTACATATTATTATTACGTGTGTAGGGCAAGATCTATATTGCTAAATATGAATGCGGAATTGGCCCATTTTATATTGCAACCTACATTTCGTCCAGAGCATTCTATCCAACATGCATTATATGGCGGGGTGGTCGTAGTCCCGCGTCGGCCGCGTCCCGCACCTTCTTGTGTAAACCTTGAAAAAAAAAGTTTCTACCGAAATGGAGCATATATATATATATATCTTAAAGATATCAGTAGATCATGAATGAGAGAGGTTGCTGGGGTAAAAGTTTTCAGAGATTCTCAGTTTTGGCAGCATTCGAGCTGGTTGTACATACTTTGAGTGAGGATTATTGCATATATAAGTTATGCACCAGACAATAGCCCGCACGTACACCCAACACCACCCACACAAATGTGTTCTTCTATCCTTGTCTACTGTCCTCCCCTCTACAAGTGGAGTACATCTTGATTCTATATATTTGGTGTTGAAAGATATAGGTATTTGGTATATTTTATATCTTGGTATACTGTACAGAGAGTGGAACTCTAATTCTGTTTGGTGGTGGAATGATGATGGGTTTTTGGGTCAGGCAGCTACAAGTTGTTTGACTTGAGACGAGATATCATAGCATATCATAGCTTAGCAACAAAAAAAATTCTTTCTTTGTTTTTTATAACAAATTCTACACAGTTTACTCTGCGACAACTCCGCCGTGTAAAATACCGAAACTCTCCTTGGTCTGAGGTACACACGTCAGCACTCAATTTCTATAAAAAAAGTACTTGTGTTAGTCACCACTCGCTCATTTCTTTGGTGCTCCTTTTTTACACAGGTTTCTTATTCACACACCACCACCACTCTGATATTCGTTTTTTTGTCCACGTTCAAGTTTCCAAAGATATTAGTCAGCAAAGGTTTTTTGTGGTTTGGGAGAAAAAAATTGCAATACAATCGAGCCAGCTTCTTCTGATAGCCATCATGGACACTCCAATAATAGAGTCAGTTCAACTGGAATCTGAACAAAATCCCCATTTGAATGCAGAGGTATATAGTTCCAGACTTGAAGCTTAATTTAATACAAAAATTTAATTTGGTTTCCAGTTTCCACTCATGCATTTTGTACTGGGACTGTAATTTGTAATTTTTGAATTCTTAAAATTATGTAATTATTCGTAGCTACTGCAAAGGGTGCTGGATTCCAAGGCAACTCTTCAAATTTATGGGGACGACGAGGCACTCCCTGATGGCAGCAATGATTACGGAGCTGTTAGTCTGCCAACATTTTCGCACCTGATGAGGAGTATCGATACTCACCCCCGTTTTACCAAAATCCCGAATTATCGTTTCCGAGTACAAAAATGGATTTACAAATCAGACCCCACGGATGAAGAAGCCGAGAGGAGGAAACTCCTGCAACTGGACTTGTGGCAAAACTGTGGGCGCTGGATGACAACTTTGGAACTGGTCGGTTGCCAATTTTGGGATATTCGCCATTTCCGGGATATCTTGTTCCTCCACACTCCCAACCTGCAGGAACTACAACTTCGGGGCTGCCGCTTCCATTTCCCGTACGTAGCGTCACTGAGGACCAGCTTCCCATATGACTGCCAACAAGGGAACATGCGGAAGCTGCACATTTGCGAAAACTTTGGACTCAGACGGGGATTTGAATGGAATGAGATTTTTGCAGCTTTCCCAAATCTAAATGTGAAATTTACAAAAAACTCTAATAAATCTTTGTGTTTGTTTTTCATAATAATTATTATTAAAACTAAGTGTGATTTTTTAAAAATTCGACCACAGACCCTTGCCATTTCTGACGAGCGGGATGCGGAATTGGATCACAATGGTCTCGAGAATGTCAACAAGTTGGTCACCACTTTTGCCGAAATGCGCGAGTGGGGAGTAAAACCCGCTCTGAAGCACCTGGATATTACTGGCTTGTAATTACGACCAAGGGAATTTTAAAACTAAAAGTGGAAAAAAGTTAGAATGAAATTTATTTTAAAAAAATTTTGTCTTGTCACGTCAGATTTGCGGAGTTTTACGAGGAGACTGTCGTCCTCCTGAGAAGGGCTCGCCTCCAGCTCGAAACACTAAAAGTTGACTTTGTCTCCACGTCCTTCCCCTGCATCATTGAGGATGAGGTAGTTGCGGACCTTCTCGCTCTCCAGGCACCCACCCTGCGAACGCTTGACGTGAAAAAGGTCCAAGTTTTCAATGAAGCCATGATGGGAGGGGTGGGGGTGTCCTACTACGGGAATTTGAAAGAGCTCCGGGTTCACGTATCCGGCTTGGAGAACTTTCAGACATTTTCCTTTCTCAAACTCACTCCAGCCCTGCAGCTGCTCCACATCCACCACGACTATGACCACGTTACGGTCCCCGAAATTGGAGATGTCGGCGGCTCAAGACTGAAGGGGCTGGTTGAGCTCCACACCAACTGCATCATTCAGAGTCCGGAGGAGTTTGCCAGGCTAACAGCGTGGATGCCAAATATGGCCCGAGTGAAGATGCCTCTGACCAAGGCCACCTTTGCGGTCATGGTCGCCGGGTGGAGCGGGACGTTGACGGAGCTCCACATTATTTCCGCTGGAGGTGATGATGAAATGCCGGGAGACGCTGAAATAACGGGAATTCCTAGGAAAATGCTTGAGGCTTCATCATCATCATCATCTCTGGTTGGATTTGAGAATTTTGAGCGCACTCCCAACAACATTACAGATTTAACAGGTAAAATATCATGCGCAAAGATTCGCCACTGCTGCGACTCTTTCCTGGATCACATAATTTTTCAAATTTCATATTCAGCTGGAATTTACTATGATTTTTTTTAAATTGACATTTATAGCGCTGGAGAAGTTTTCCCAGGACGAGCATTCACACCCACTTTCAAAGCATTCTCTGATTCACGGATTTTCTCACCTGGCAAATCTCAAAAGTCTCAAGATTTATGTGGAGGATGAGGTAACACTTTTACGTTTACTAAATGGAAAATTCTATAATATTATGCTATTTTCATGTGAAGGTTTAACGTGTGTTTTTGGAACTATGGTTTGTTAATAGGTATCCTCGAACATGATGCAAAACCTTAAGGAGAAGATCCAAGACTTGCGCCTGATTCGTGTGCAGCCAATGGCAAAGAAAAAATCCGCCGACAATTATGAAATCCCTATATTGGAGTTCCTTTTTTGGATGATTTTTGGGTTGCTTGTCATGCTATTAGCAATGACATATATTATGTCTTAAAGTCTTAAAATGAGACTTGACCCACTTGGTCAGTTTTTTTGTTGCTTTAGAATTAGCAAATTATGGATTGCAGCAAATTAACACAAATAATTTTTATTTAGAACTTTTAAAGTGAATTACCTTATTAAAATGTTATAACTTTACCATTTTTGCCATTTAGTTAATATACTTTAAAAATAATTTTTGGAAACTTTTTGATTCATTTGTGCTGTTGATTTGATCATTGATCATATTAGTTGTTCATTCATATAGTCACAAATCAACAATCATCAAGGTCCACTCTTGTGTTTCTACACACAAATTAATTATAAACTACATTGATGTCACCCGAATCTTAAATGAATATAATATTGTCATTAATTAAAGAATTTCAATTCAACAGATTAGAACACGTGCTATTATTTTCCCCTGCAATCCACTCTGCTGATAAACAACACGGCACGGGAGCGGTTCCGATATGCAACAAGGGGAATGAGTGTAGGATGTAAAACGGAGCAGAGAATGGAAAGTGGAGGGGGAGGAGGTACGTATATATATAGAAATGGCAAATGTGTTTTGCAAATATATTCATCATCATCGTCGTATTATATAGTCAAAATTGTATATGTTTTGGATTTGCAACCTCCTATTTCTTGAGTGCATATATATTGTACATCTCCTCGAGTAAACCTGTGTAAGCAGGAGGAGTAGAAGCTGCATGCATCCAATGTAAATTCTTGGTAGAGTTATGTGAAGCTGCATGAAACGTGCACCAATAATATGTTACGCGAGCTCACAACTCACAAAGGAGTTATATGCAGCAAGCAATTTGGAATGCAATGTCACACAATTCAATTCCCTTGCTCTGAATATATACTTATTAGTAAGTTCACCCATAATATGCGTGTTCTTGCGCACTTTTAAGGTTCTGCTCTGCCTGGAAATGCCAAAAAAAAAAGCTCGGGAAGGAATAATTAAATTAGAGCCCTGGCATTACTTAACGATTATATTCAGTGAATCCTGTAATAATTTTGAAAACTATAAAATTAGTTTTTAGAATATTCCATGTATTTACGTAAATAAAATTTGTTACAAGAGCCCTTCCGCCGACTATACCAGTTAGCGCCTTAACCTCACTTAATCTTTATAATAACATTGTCCTTTTTCTAAAATACAGGTGGACAAGGTAAGAGGAGCCAGGATTATTATTACATTTATAAACTCAAATATTTAAGATTCGCCATCTCTGACATGGCCATCATCACACGCGTCATCAGTTGCACTCAATCCATTTTGCTGGCTGCACCCTCTTTGGAAGATATCAATTGGAAAAGCTCAAAGCTAGCTTCGGCAACTAGCTCTTTATCCCCAACAACAACCAGCTCCTTCCACGACTCGATTGCCAACTGACCCGCTTTCCTGCCAAATTCATATTACCAAGCAAGTTTTACAATGCGGGAATCTGAGAGTATGGCAACATCGTTGCAATGTTACCCTGATCAATGCATTGCAGCTAGTCATCAACCGAACCCACTTACACTTACAATTTCAGAACCTCGGCAGCTTTCATTTTCAACTCGGCGGCACAACAATAATCGGCAAGCTGTCTGACGAATAGGAACAACTCCAGGGCCACTTGCACGTCACACCAACCTGCCGGCTGCCAGTTAAAAATTACTTTCATTTCCGCTTCAAGGTGAGGGATATCATATTTATGACCGGCATGGAGGAGCTTCAAAGCAATCGACGAATTTTCCCTGGGAGCCGTCAAGTCCATGTAGTAGAGATATGCCAGAAATGCCCGCACGTCGGCTTCATTCATATCCACCATTTCAATTTGTCCAGACTCTGCTTCCTTCATTTCCGTCCTTTCAAACATTGAAGCAAAAACAGGGCTGTGAGCTGGTAAATCAAAAAGTATATTACTTTTTGTAAAATCAAAACGTACTTAAATATAAAAATTAGGAATAAATGCATTCAATCAAATCAAAACGAGGTGAAATTTTATTACCAGCGAGAAAGCTTTTATTACATCCCAATCCCTTCCCATCCATTGCCACAATTGTAATGTCAGTTTGAATCTGACCTTCCAGGATTTTCCGGCAAATCCCTATCATTTGGTTACTGTCAGTGGATATTACTTTGTCCCTGGTAAGAATTACGTTGACAAACCCTCTCATCTCCGAAATCCAGTTTCGATGAAAAGCAGATCCACCCGGAAATCTTCCTTCAAAATATTTTTCCTTCATGCACACATCATCATGCTCGTCATCAATGTCAAGGGGTTCAAGTGCTACCTTCGAGGAAACTGGCATATCTATTGAATAGTAAAAGAGAAAAACAAATTAGTGTTAGAGCGTCAAAACGCGGACAGGTGACGACAGGAGGACAGGGAGGGAGGGAGAGAAGGGGACAGTGCAGTGTTCATTAATAGCCAATATTACCAACAGAATCTAACTGAGGGTAATCCTCCAAGCCGATTTCCAACTTTAGATGGAACTTTCCAGAGTCCAACTCTTCCAACATGTCCAAGAGAAATCCGTGCACTCGCACTTTTACTTCTTTCGAATACGTCGTGTCCTCGAATTCCACTTGCACGTCAATAACGTGAATGCAAAGGTGGTATCTAGCCATATGAATGAGTTAATCATTCACAAATCAATGTAGGCAAAGGAGGCGAAGGAATGGGAAATGTACTCATTGAAACTACTGATTACCCGTCGTCATCACCCTTTTCCTCTTGATATTTCCCAGATGCACCCTTTAATTTCGCAATAAACTCCTCCGACCAGTAGGGATTGCCGCCAAGAGGATGAGGATTTTTCGAGTCAGCCGCTCGAAAGCTATCGGGCCTTTTCAACTGGATCTTCCCAGTGGAGAATGTGACTGCTGCGCCTTCTTCCGGCCAACTCCCACCTTTGGAATCTTCCATGGGAACATCCACGATCAGTGAGTTTTTATTCAGATACAGTGGCTGTTCCATAATACTTAATTGTTCAATGCT
Organism: Dicranocentrus wangi; assembly: GCA_036850665.1. Taxonomy (NCBI): domain Eukaryota; kingdom Metazoa; phylum Arthropoda; class Collembola; order Entomobryomorpha; family Entomobryidae; genus Dicranocentrus; species Dicranocentrus wangi. Next base: position 18,730 of record JAANSN010001919.1, on the reverse strand, counting down.
TCGAACTTTCCAAGACGCCAAGGAAGGGGTACCACTCAATAACTAAAACAACCAACCGCTGACTATTGTAACGAAAAATACAAATAAACAACAAAACAACACAATATTATATTAGGAGTCAGTGAGTCAGTCATCAGAGCCAAAAGCAAAGTCCCCGAACTAAACAGATGTCAAACACACAAGTTCTCTTAAATTTTTCTTCTCGGCTATTTCTTTGTTAAACCAAAACAAGTGAATTTTCTCTCAATTTCAAGTTATCTACTCAAATTTCAGGAAATAGAACATTTCTTAATTTCATCTTCCTTCCTAGATATACATTGCCAAATATATTTTTGCACCCTCATCTTCAGCTAGCTGAGCCAGTGAGATGATATATACATTAGATATATCTTCGGGAGAATGGGCATGGATGCAATATAAATTCTCGATAGCGTAATGTTATGTAAATGACTACAAGTATATTATGTGAGCTCGCGGGGAGTAGATATATTGTAAGCATAAAGCTTATTGATGATGCCGAAATGACGGGGAGGAGGACAGTTTATTCACATTTAAAACTAAACTACGACTTTATTTGCCGGGAAAACTAATGACCATTGACAAAATTAAACATAAACTTAAATTAATGTGTCGTGACGTTGACGGGAACTCTGGACTGACTACCGTATGACAAGACGATCACTTCAACTCTGTGTCCAGGAGCACCTTCCACTTTGAAGGCCAACGACCGACTGAATGAATCCCTTCTCCTCCTTCTGCGTGTCATTGCCAACTCCGGTCTGGTCTCGTGAAGACGATGAACATGGCTGGCGTGTCGTACTTCCCTCCGTAGTCCTATTACCTCTATTTCTATGACCCTGAGTGTTGCGGACGGGAAGGTCCTAAGGTCATGATTCGAATTTAAAAACTAGTGGACTCGCAACACCCCCTGAATTGACGAAAAAGCTTTACTTGGGAATTAGACTGAATATTAGACTGAAATAATATTTTAAAATAACTGTCCGACCACTGCCTGATAATCAGTTCCAGAAATAATATCTTTATTCTCGTGACTATTCTTCAGTAGCAATAAAGGTTACAATTTATCAGTTATTTTTCTTATAAATTCTAGTGTCCTTTTGGACGCTCTCAAAAATACGTGTGCTCTTGACCAGCATCACTCCGAAACTTAACTTGAACTAAAAATGCCTTCTCCACTTCCACACAACTCACAACCAAACGTACACAAAAATACATAATAGGATACATGAATCTATAAATTACAAAATGCAAATCAACTAAATCATATTCATGTCCTTCGTCTGACGTCGTGGTTGTGCATTTCTCTCCGTTTTCTCATTTCTTCACATTCCGATTGGTCCGATCTGCGTTCCCCAACAACACTGAGCGTTATTGCTCACAATATGCAGCAATCACAGCAATGTATATAACATGCCGTGCCACATGTCATTATTATGCTCAGCTCATGGACGTAACATGTGTGTCGATGGATAGAGAGAAAGACATTGCTTAATAGTACAATATTTTGTATTGTGTCAGTGTCGTCAATATTAGCTCAAGCGTGTTTCACACAGTTCTTTTTAAGATTCTGGCTAGAAGATTCAAAAAATCAAATCAAAAGTAAAAAAAATAATGATAATTCTGACAATGGATAGTATCCGGGTGAACTTTGAAGTTGGACTTCAAACTTGGCAGATGACTTCGTATAGAAGTAGTAAAAAAAATAATGATAATTCTGACAATGGATAGTATCCGGGTGAACTTTGAAGTTGGACTTTAAACTTGGCAGATGACTTCGTCTAGAAGTAAATCGACAAAATAACTCAACACTCACTGCTGAAAAACATTTTTCGCAATTTTTTTTGTTGATTTCCGTTGTTGAGTCTACCATATTCTATATACAGTAAAAATTATGCATAAAATTTTTATGCTCCTATCTTGTAGCGCAGAAAAAGTTATGCGATTTTGTCATATTTAATCGAGTACCATATAATTACGCCCTCTGATCCAAAAATGGTTAAGAGGTGATCTGGCCAAAAAAAACCTCCTCCTTGATGACTCAGCATTTGTTAGATAGATATCTGAAAGAATAGCATAAGCAGGATGAGACCTTTTCATTAGACAAGAGCAAGTACGAATTTATGTAGTGGTTGTAGCACCACATCACACTGGTGTAGTGGTAGCGAAAAATGTTCCTTCATCATCACCTAGGCATGTTATCATGTAGGAATGAATAGGCATGTAACTAGGAAATGTAGTAGGAATTTGTGAGATCACCATTATCATCATCACCATCCCGATCCTGTACTCATCTTCAGTAGTAGTAGCCTTCCTTCATCAACCCAAAATCCGCAACAAAACACATGTTTGCTTTAGCATCAAGATCAAATCAACAGTCAACTCAAGAGATTGTATTATACTAACTGGTAAAAAAGCGGATTGCTATCCACATCACATCCACTGCATTATAAATCTCAATAATGCTTTTCAGTTTCGTAATAATATGTGCGAGTTTAGAGGGTACATTATTGCATACGGAGTGTGCATGGTATTTGGGTAGCTGTGATTTCTTTCAACAAGTTCAAGTCGTGAGGAGGTTGTTTTTTTTACATTATATCAAGAGATTGTGTATGTTAAAGCGAGGGTCGTATTGGCGTACAATATGTATATAGCATTTCTCCTGCTTTTTCCTCTGCTCGGCTACTGTCCCCACCACTGCACTGCTCTACTGTCTGTCTAGTTACAACACACCGTGTTAGTTTTGTTTTTGTGCTGTTTTATGCCCTTCCTATATTTGCAATGAATGCATGTACAACAGGGTGCGGTGTTCGGTTACACAACTCTAAATATGCTAAATATGAATGCCGAGTTAGTTATTACTGTATATACTTCAAAGCTCTTTTCTATTTTCTTATATACATTTCGTACAGACCACTCTATCCAACATGCATTATATATGGCGGGGTAGTAGTCCCGTCCCGCACCTTCCTTTGTAAACCTTGAAGAAGAAAAAATTATTTCTACCGAAATGGAGAATATATATATATATATATATTTGAAGATCAGTAGACCATGAGATAGGTGTTGGGAGTAAAAAGGCTTTCAGAGATCCTCCTTTTCAGCAACATTGGAGCTGGTTGTACTTTGAGTGATGCGATGATTGCAATTTGCAATTTTACATGTTATGCACTATACAAGCCTGCACGTACACGCACACAAATACGTTCGATTTTCGATCCTTCTCTCCTGTCCCCCCTCTACAAGTAGAGTACATCTTGAGTTCTTATAGGTATTTGGTATATTTTTTATATCTTGGTGCTGTGCACTGGGAGTAGTCTACTTCTGTTTGGTGGAATGATGATGGGTTGGGTAAGGTAGCTACAAGTTGTTTGAGATTGCATGGCAGCAAAAAATTCTTTCTTTTTTAACAAATTCTAATTCTCTCGTTTTTGTTTGGTGCTCGCTCGCTCGCTTTTTTTACCCATGTTTCTCGCTCACTTCACACCGCCACTCATCCACCAGCTCTGTCTGATATTCGTTTTTAGTGAACGCTCAACTTTGCAGAGAGATTAGTCAGCCGGCACACAGGTTTTTGTTTTCTGTTTGAAAAAAAATTAGAAACCAATAATCCACCTAGCTTCTGATAGCCATGGCCACTTCAACTCCAATGGAATCAGTTCAACTGGAATCCGAAAAAAAATCCCAATTGAATGCAGAGGTATAGTTAGAGACATGAATGAAGTTTAATACAAAAATTATTTGTTTTCCACTCTTTTGGTTTTGTTTCAACTGTTGCCCGGGATTTGTAATTTTTGAAATTCTTAATAAAACTAATTCGTATAATAGGTACTGCAAAGGATACTGGATTCCAAGGCAACTCTAACAATTTATGGGGACGACGATGGGACACTACTCCTCCCTGATGGCGATAATGATGATGGAGCTCTTATTAGTCTGCCAACATTTTTGGACCTGGTGAGGAGGATCACCGACACTCACCGTTTTACCAAATTCCCAAATCCTCGTTTCCGGCTACAAAACTGGATTTACAAACTTGATCCCACGGATGATGAAGAAGCCGAGAGGGGAAGAGTCCTGCAACTGGACTTTTGGCAAAACTGTGGGCGCTATATGACAACTTTGGAACTGGTCGGTTGCGAATTTTGGGATATTCGCCATTTTCGGGATATTTTGTTCCTCCACACTCCGAACCTGCAGGAACTTCACATTCGGCGCTGCGGCTTCCGGTTCCCCTTCTTAGCGTCGCGGAGGACCACCAGCCTCCCATACGACGAGCGTCAACTTCAACCAGGATCCCTTCGGCAGTTGTACATGTGCGAAAACTTTGGACAGGGAAGGGCATTCCAATGGAATGAGCTTTTTGCAGCTTTCCCAAATCTAAATGTGAAACTTACTCTAAAACTCTAAAAAAAATTTATTTTTGTTTATTAAATATACTTTAAATATTAAAAGATTGATTTTTTAAAAAATTCTGCCACAGACCCTTGCCATTTCTGATGAGCGGGATGAGCCATCTAATTCTAATTTCGACCACAATGGTCTGGAGGATGTCAACAAGTTGGTGTCCACATTTGCCGAAATGCGCGACGAGTGGGGAGTAAAATGCGCTCTGAAACACCTGGATATTACTGGCTTGTACGCGTCAACAAATTAATTAAGTTTTTGTAAAAATGTAGTATTAAATTTAATTCATTCCCTTTTTTTGTCACGTCAGACATGCGGTCTTTACCGAGAACACTGTCGCCCTCTGGCGAAGAGCTCACCTCCAGCTGGAAACACTAAAAATTGACTTTGTCTCCACTTCCTTCCCCTGTTCCATTGAAGAGGAAGTAATTGCGGAAGTTCTCGCTCTCCAGACGCCCACCCTGCGAACGCTTGACGTGAAAAACATCCTAGTTTTCAATGAAACCATGATGGGAGGGGTGTCCTACGGGAATTTAAAAGAGCTCCGGGTGCACATATTCGGCTATGAGACCTTTCAGACATTCTCCTTTCTCCAACTCACTCCAGCCCTGCAACTGCTCCACATCCACCACGATGGCCGCGTAACGGTGCCCGAAATTGGAGGTGTCGGCTCAAAAAGATTGGAGGGGCTCGTTGAGCTGGAAACAAACTGCGTCGTAGAAAGTCCGGAGGAGTTTGTCAGGTTAACGGCGTGGATGCCAAATATGGTCCGAGTGAAGATGCCTCTGACCAAGGTCACCTTTGCGGCCATGGTCGCCGGGTGGAAGGGGACGTTGAAAGAACTCCACATTATTTCAGCTGGATGTGATGAAATGCCGGGAGACGCTGAAATAACGGGAATTCCTAGGAAAATACTTGAGGCTTCATCATCATCATCATCTCCGGTTGGATTTGAGAATTTTGAGCGCACTTCAAACATTAGAGATTTAACAGGTAAAATACCTATGCGCAAAGATTCGCCATTGCGACTACATCATGAATGACGCAATTTTTCAAATTGGGTATTCAGCTGGAATTTACTATGATTTTTTAAATTGATTTTTATAGCGCTGGAGAAGTTTTCCCAGGACGAGCAATCAGGACCACTTTCCAAGTATTCCCTGATTCACGGATTTTCTCACCTGGCAAATCTCAAGAGCCTCAAGATTTATGTGGAGGATAAGGTAATACTTTCACTTTACTTTTATCAAATGGAAAATTCCATAATATTTTTATGTGAAGGTTTAACGTGTGACTTTGGAACTATGATTTATTAATAGGTATCCTCGCACATGATGCAAAATCTTAAGGAGAAGATCCCCGACTTGCGCCTGATTCGTGTACAGCCAGTGGCAAAGAAAAAATCCGCCGACAATTATGAAAACCCTACATTGGAGTTCCTTTTTTGGATGATTCTTGGGTTGCTTGTTATGCTAGTAATGACATATATTTAAAATCTTTTAAAATGAGCCTTAACCCACTTGGTCGGTTTTGTTGTTTTAGTTAGCAAACAATTATTGAACGTACCAAATTAACGCAAAAATTATTTTTATTATTTGCAACTTTTAAAGTGAATTACATTATTATAATGTTATAACAACCTTACCAGCAATTTTGCTATTTAGTAGATACATTTTAAAAGTAATATTCGGAAATTTTATTTTGATGACAAGAATCTTAAAATTACTAATGTTTTAGGTCGAAAATAAATAATACGCTACGCTTACCCATTTATTTGTGCTGTTCCTAGTCATAAACCTACAATCATCAAGATCCGCCACTCTTCCCGCTGCTGTTCCCACACAGCTTTTTATAAACTGTTGATGTCATTCTCATCTCATCTTATCAAATGAATATCGTCATAAATTAATTAAAGAATTTCAATAGATTAGAGGACACAAACGTGCTAGTTTTCCCTACTGTCAACTTTGATAAACAACACGGGAGCAGGGGTTGAGATGTACAACAACAATAAAACGGAGTGGAGGAGTATGTAGTGGAGCAGCGAGTTGAAGGTAGAGGGATGTATGTATATAGAATTCGCAAGTAGTGTATTTTGCAAATATACTTATATTTGCGAGCTCACAATTGACGTAGATGCAGCAATGTAGAATGCAATATCTCACAGTTCAATTCCCTTGCTCTCACTATATGTTATATATATTTTGTTAGGTAACCCATGCGTTTTCTTGGACATTTTCAAGGTCCTTCCTGTCAGAAAAGAAGCTCCAGGAGCAATCATTAAATTAGAGCTCTGAGGTTTCCAAATGTCCTAAATATCCTAAATCCAGTTCCAGTGAATCTTGAATCGGTAATTTTAAAAAAATAATTAACTTAGAATATTCCATGTGCTTATGTGAATAAAAAGGATAAACAAGTGCCCTTTCCCCCGGCTTAATTTTATGCTCTTTCTATCTATCGAAAGAGGATAGGACGACCGGAAGAGGTGGAACCCATCCTGGGTGTCTTGGATTTGTTTAAATTAAATGCATGCTTCCAAGTCTATTAGCTATGTTAGGACTTGTTCTACTCTTGAGCATGTCTACAATGACCACATGAACTGACACAAAATCATGCAAAATATGTCTTTTAATTGACTCAAGCTATTTTACATATCTAAAAAATACACCACCGAATACATATTTAACAATTTAACGACAGCAGATATCAGATTAGAAGAATAGAATAACAACGACAAAGAGAAGAAGCAGTTCAGTTTAGGGCGAACCCCCTCAAAGTCAATAAACCCCGTGGTGTTGGGGTTTTGGCAGCTTTGCTCGTTTGTGTCGTCAGTTGCAGCTCCTCGCAACTACAAATTCTACTAGGGCAGTGAGACATATGGGAGTAGTAAAGGTAGGAGGTTGTGAGCTTGGGTTTGGTGGTGGTGTTTTCTTATTATTACTAATAATAATATTGCTTCCACTGGCGGCTACTAGTGTAGAGTCGTAGTAGCTTGGAGGTATTTAGTTTGCCGACGACGAATCTCCTCTTCTGCAAGTGTCAACTCCCGCTTTTATTAAGCCGGCCCCATTTAAACCTGTATTTATTTGCGGCGAGCAGGCTCAAAGGCGTATTGCCATTCTCATCTTTCTCGCTTACATCAGCTCCATTTCGAGTAAGAAACTCGATTGTTCGAAAACATTGCTGCCATGATGGTGGTGCTTCATACTGGGGTTGCCGATTTCTTCGACCTCCCATCCTGTCAATCCCCTTACAAAAATATATTTCACTCCATCTACAGCAAGCTCCACCCCATCAAATGCGTAATGCAGGGGGCTCCTCCCCACCTCGCTTCTGTCATCGGAGGATTAGTGGCATTAGTGGCGGAAGAATGTACTTTAAATTGGAAAATCGTATAACTTTTTTAGCTCTACAATAGTGGATCATAAAATTTGCATGCACAATTTTCCCTGTATACAGTATATATATGGTAGGGTGAAACCATGGGAACGTGAAAGTCTCAAAAACGGCTCGTAGTACGATGTTCCTAAAATTTTGCATGAAAGTTGCTTTAACCCTTTCCTACGTATATGAATGCAAAATTCCATTATTGTGCAATTTTATGAACTGAAATACTTTGGCGTGAGGAGTTTGAATGAATCTCTTCCAAACTTACCGGGCCTGACGTACTTGTAACAAGTAATTGGTCATAATCTATATTCCATATTTGTTTTAAATATCTGCTCCGCTAAGAGCTCCTTTTCAAAATTGTTTGTAACCATAGCTAAAAATACCTGGGAGAGAAAAAAAAACTTTTTCATTTCCTTTCATACTTCGGCTGTACCAGCAAATTACGTGTTTCATTTCTTTAAAAATTTGAGAGAAAGGCGACCCTCATGAAACCAAGTTTTTAAAATGATTAAGTGGAGCAACTAACAATATAGCCAATATCTCGGATTGCTAAAAACTGGCAACTTAAATATACAGTTTGACACGCGATCATTAAACTACTTTTAGATATCACTCTCACAAGGGAAGGGTGTCAACTGTTACGCGCAAAATAGAAAAACGACATATCACTTCTACAGAAGTTCTACACAAATAATATGCGTAGAATACGAAAATCCATTTTTGGCAAAACACATGAATGACATCAAAATATATTCATGAATTGGAATTTACAACACAGTTACAATTTAAATTTGTAGTAAAAGCACATTCGGGATGTACGCGTATTGTTTACAAAAACTTGATACTTGGCTTGCTTAGGTGCCCATAACACTTGAAACAATTTCCTTGTCAGCATCGTCGTCGTGGCTATCATTGCTAAATTCATATTGATCCATCTTACATGATTGTATCTAGGGCATTGGATATGCCGAAACCAGGAGACCGTTCCTCTTCATCGATTAACCCGATTCTCAATATAAAACGCCACGTAGAATACGCCGCCATTTTCCAACAACCATTTTGCTACTCAGAGGATTTGGGTGAAGCCTGCTGAGAACTCGACACATGTCTGTTCCAACTCCGAAATCATTTCGTAGCCAAGACAAAGTTTGTTCACGGATTTGTTGAAATATCTAGCAAAACATTACTTTTGTGTTGAGCTGAGGTTAGGTCAGTGATAGTGGTGTACAAGGCTCGTGCTAACCTGTATGCCAGGACCTAGTCCTTAGTGTAATCAAAGCTACCTTTTACCGAGGTGTTTTGCAGAATCATTTAAATTAAACAGCAGCCTCAAATTTTGCAGACCCAATACAAACTACGCGAAAAAATGTTGCGAATTATTTTCAGTTACTTGCTACTCCTATCAACGTTATATTCTTATTGTCACGAGGGAATGGCGTACGAAGGAGAGGATCGATATGCATATATTGCTAAAAATTGCAAGCTGCACTTTGGCCCGTTGAAACATCTAGTAGAATTATACAAAGGATTGAACAAATTACCTGCTAATGCTTTGAAATCTCCGGAAACCCCTTCATATTATCCAGACATCCCAAGTTTAGATGACATGTTGAGGCCCTTTTCCGAGTGCCTAGTGCACCTCACCAACTTCCAGCACGCGTCATTCACATCCACCAAGAATCCCAATTATCCTGCGACACCTACAACCAGTTTTGGTGAGGGAACCTTCCGATCTAAGGGACGATCGTTTTATTTGGGTTGGGGGTGGCAAAATTGTTGTTTTCTTAAATGAATCCCTTCCGCAATACCAGTCTTTGTCACCCTTTTTCAAGGATTACCATTGTTACGGCCGTGATGCCCGTGATGATTTTTTTTACAAAATTGACATTCCAAGATATTCGATGGCTTCAAAGCCGTGGAAGTGTGAACTCACTGTTGGACTCTATCCCCCCTCCTATTCTCAGGCACGCGCACGCAACGGTAAGCGGGGATATGGTTACGGTTATGCCGGTTGGTTGGGTTACCCATCCAGGAGTGGTATGGGGACTGTACTGGGCAGGAGTCACGCGCTGCTGTCAAAGCTGCCAATTTTCCATGGTTTACTTTTGGATGAACACGACGATAACATCCACCAAGAGGGTTTAAAACGGAGCTTGACCAACTGGGTTTCACACGTTTGGAATGGAAATCGTGTCAAAATTTACATTGGATTTATTCTTTTTCTGGTTAGACCGAGGAATGGGGATCCTGCAGCTATGAGCTCGATAGTCCCATTTATTCTCCAGGTTTGCTGGGACTGCGTTCCTAAGGAACCCAGAGTAGTAGTTATCAAAGGGATTTCTTCGCCCTCGAGAACCAACGCGACATTGGAGCAAATTGCAAGCTCCTTTGTCCAACCTACCGAGCAAGCAACTTCCTACGAACTCCGTTATACTTCAATAATGTTGGATAAATCTTGGGAGAGTGACTGGGATACGTGCTCACAATTCAAATCCAAGCTAGTTGAAAATGATGCAAGACTGAGCCAGTTGTACGCTGAGGTTTGGAAGGGGATGCTCAAAAACTACACTGCTTATCTAAGCAACTACAGTGGAGTCGTTTGCAGGAATGGCGTGTTGGGAATACGCTACAAGAAATACGATTCAAATGTCATTAGTGTAAACATCAAAGAAGGCCGAGAAGGGTTCACTTCTCACTTGCCGTTAGCAGTGGAGAATAAGGACCAGTGGCTGAGGTTTGTAAGCTGTGGACGACCGCAACTTACCCCACTGGCGTTTATCCAGTTGATTTCCTGTTACGACAAGTACTGCTGGCTATTCGTCGTAGTGACCTCATTCTCACTTGCTGCTGTAATGAAGGGAACCTTAGACAAAGGGACGTCAGTCACGAAGGAAATCCTGGCAGTTTTACAGACAATTCTTGTGGCGGGGGACTACCCGGTGGAAAAGTTGAAAAGAAGTATACTCAAATTCCCAGTCGGCTGCTTTCTTCTCATGGCTGTGGTGCTGAGTAACGCCTACAAAGGGAAAAACATTGACACCTTGGGATCCGCCAGAACCCCAATCCCCTACAAACGCGTGGAGCAACTTTTCGACGACGGGTTTAAAATTTACACAAGACTATTAAAACAGCCTGAGGATATGTGGGGTTGGCATTGGAATCACATTCCCGAGGATTGGACAAATGCGTCAGATATAGATATCTACTTTGATGATGAGCATGACGTCTTCGTGGGCTGGTTCATTGGCGAGTCAGAAATGCTTGCACCCTTTAAAAATATCCGAGAAGAGAAGTTTGTAATCCCGAATGGAACATTGTGGGAGAGGGTCCAACTAAAGTTATACCAGACAACGCAACTTGTCCCGGAATTTAAGACACTTTTGAAAACTCTAGTGGAAAGGTTTTATTTGGCTTATCTACAAGAGAGTCGTTTGCAGACACATGTGAAGGCGAGAGATGCGGAAGTGGAAGCAAAGAGATGGTATGACGGTGCACATGAGAAACTGCTGTGGGACACGTTTATGGCGTGTGAAGGGCTGGCACTAATATTGCCGTCTAGAGATGCTTCCACCTATTTAGCAAATGCCAGGGAGAAACAAAATTTTGATACATACGTTGGTGAGGAGGTGCTCGGAAGGAGGACTTATGTCGGGTTTGACTTTGAAGGTGTCATCCCTCCTTACCTGCTCATGAGATTGAAGGGAATTGTGGAGTCGGGGATTTGGAGTTGGGTGCAGGATTTGTATGAATCGAAGAAGGATTCGGAGAGAAAATTATTTTCAATCCCGTTAGCAAGGCCGAACCTGAGTGGAAACATTTTGGTGATATTCGTTATCCTGTTTGCCGGCCTTGCGAGCGGCCTAGCCAGTTTTGTACTGGAGGCCATGCTTCACTACATCTTGCGGCTCAAATGTTCCTCAACTACAACAACTACTTTGGTGAAAAGTGTAACGTGAACTGTCGGATTTCTAAAGCACCTACAATTATATAAGTCGTCTGAAATTATGACTTGCAACGATTGTTGTTGTTTTTGTTGTTGTTGTTGTATAATATATTTGGCGACAACAATTTATTTGCTATTTTGACGTGATTGAGACGCAAAAATATGGTGGATGGAGGGAGAGGGATTGATTCCCGATGACCAGTCCAGTTTCTAGTAAATTGTACCGAGAGGAGTCCCCTGCCTACAAATCTCATAACACGGATTTAAGTCTTCACAGGTGTTTCTTCTTCTAATATTTAAACAACACTGGCGTAAGTGGAATGGATTTGCTCTCCTCCAGTTTGCTTCTTCTTTTCGAATAAAAGTTAAAAAAAAAAAGAATTTTAGGTGCTAACAAAATGCAGCAAAAGGAGGCTAATACACCGACCGTAACGTGTGCTTCTGTAATCCCTGTACCCCAATCCCGATGTACTTTTGTAATAAATGAATGAATGAATGTATGAATGAATGATTTATTTACTTGCCTTTCAGACAAGAGTGCCCATAGAGCCACACCTTTAGTGCATTACATATTTAACAATAACAGGAGTTTCGTTCAGTCTACTTGACATAATAAATATAAATAATAGCTTATAACATTTTCAGTTTATAGTATAGTATATACTTATATATATATATAATTGCTATTTGATGTACTTTTGGTATAACGACATGTCGTACAATTGGAAACCCACTAGGTTACATAATTTTACAAATTTCCTAAATGGGTACCAAAAATATATCTTACGCAGATTTTTTTCTGATGCCAGTTCGACCGAGAAGAGCTAGAACTATACACATACTTCATAGCAAATTATTACGCTGATTACAAATATCAGTTTTTTGTTTTTGTAGAATTCATAAGCGGAGCTTGTTGGGTTTTGGATAAAGCTTTTGTTTCAAATTATTAACAAGCGTTTTTGTGTAATTCATTTCAATGACAACATTTTTCAGTCCAGTCTTCAAGACAATCCAATTTTTCAAGAGGGGTGGCTCATGAAAGTATTATAAGCCAAATTGGGCATATAATACACATACATACTGACTATTTTCTAAAACCTCCTTCCACCTTGGCAAATTCCGTGCGCAAATATCGCTCGCCATAATTACAGGTATATATTTGGCAAAAAATACAACACACCACTGAACGCAGCGTTAAATTCCGCTCCAGACGTTACCAATCATCTTTTAAATTTCGCCTGGCACATGAAACCATACCATGTCCTTGTTAGCCAATATGTTTGCTAGCACGAATTAAATTATCAACAAGGACAAATCATACCATAAACTACGAGTACATCAAGTATAAGAGTGCTTACTAGTCGGGGCTGTGATTTTTGCACTTTTGTGATGATATTTCCCCCCATCTTATATGCTTCCTTTCACTCGACCGACGACGCGTCATATCCGGAACTAATGTGGATTCATATTATTATTATGCAGCTTTTTGGGATATGAAATGAATAGCACATATGTATTTATTCTAAATTTGGCTGAGTTTTTGCATGGACAAGATAAGGATGGGTGGAACAAGCCATGGCGTAATAATTAGTAAATACATGCATGCAAACAGTTAAGCATCCATCATCCTCTGTGCTAATCTACATGCGCAGATAATAATTTTTATTTTTATTTTTATTAAAATATGAGAATAATTTAGGTCTCCCTTCGAGCCTTCTAGAGTGATATTTAAGGATAAACTCAATCACAAAACATGTGGAGGAAAATATCGTACCGGATCCTCCAACCCAAAATACTATTATCAAATTTTCCACTGTAAGCGATTTACTAGTCTCCTCCTGCTCAAAATTATTTTCAATGGTCCTCCTGTTGGCTCCTCCACTTTCCTTCCCCTTCCCGCTACCTTCTTCTTACTCTGACAAAATCATCCACTCCAATTTTTCCCGATATTCCAGACGACATTATCATAAGCCCGGCAATCCTATTCAGGACTTCCGTGTAAATGGATCCTTCTTTCCCGAGAACAGGACCTCCATAAACAGTAAACATCTGCTCGGATATGTTGAACGTTGTTGAATTATGGACTCATCATCATAATGAGCGTATATTAGGGAAATTGCCAGCATATGCAGCACCCAGCGAACTTTATAATTTGTTTAAGCGAATCACTCTTTTTTTTGTCTACGCACACTGTGATTTGAATAGCTCCAAAGCAAGGTCAATCAGTATCACATGAGGAAGTGAGTTGTGGAAAGATGATGTGATAATAAAGATGAAGTTAATGCCTCTAGAATTTATTACATGTTATGACTAGACTATAACACGTTCCGTCTGGTTTATGGTTGGATTTTAATGCTTTTGATGATGATGATGATGATGATGATGATGATGATGAGGAACACGTAGACATGGGGCGCCGACAGTGCATAAAATGAGCAAAGCAAGCATGATACCTAATCTTCCCGTCTCGTCTTTTTTTCTTTTATCCTTAATATTTCTAATTAGCAAGTAGTCAAAAAATCAATACCAGTTGTAAAATTAATTCTTCGCCTTCGAGCTCATACAATAATATCCACCGATTATTATTTCTATTTAATGGGATTAGCCTCCTCTACTTGCCAGTATCTCAGGGGAGAGGTGGCGGACCCGACTGAAAACAATTTCACCTCAATAATTTTTATTAGCATGGCAAAAACAGTTCAAATCATGTACATCGCCTTCTTCCTGTTCCCGATGCTACTGATCACTCAAATTGGGCTAACGGAGGAGGTGCGATTCCAAATTATAGATATCTTATTAGATATGGGCAAGGTTTCCATAAACAATTAACTGAACTCAATTTTATCATTACAACAACGCTTGTTGTAGGCTTTGCTTTTAGATACAAGGGGCGCACCATGCTTTGGTTACGGTTCCAACTGCGGCTCAGGCTCCTGCCTACGTCGATCTGGGAACTCACAAGGATTCTGTGCTTAGTAGTAGCCAGTCAGCCAGAGCCAGTCGCCGCAAGTGCAAAATGTAGTAGCAAATTGGAAACCCGGGCAAATTAACATCTATGGTAGCAATGAAGTAACAGCAGCGATAATAAATCATATTACTGCAATGTATTGTCGTGGAAGCACTTGGAATTATAGATGTATTGTTTAAATCTGTAGTGGTTCAAAGGTCCATCTGAAATTTTCATATAAATTGAAGAAGCTAGAAGTATAAAAAGATCAATAATACGTATTTGAGTGCTAAATTTGAGGTATTCGACATCCTCAGCACGAGCCGCCATGGATTTGACGTGGTTGGTTGTAGTTGGTGGCGAATAAAAAATCCTTCAAATCCTTCTACGTTTACTAGTTTAGTTATTAATGATAAATATTATGCTGAATCCGCATATTACACGCTTCCTTCCACAGGATCATATTGTTTAGAATTAACTGGATTCATTATGCCGCTTTAGAAGGGAACTGACATGAGTTGCGCATTTTGGTTTTCCACTTCAAATTCCTTCTCATGGTCAAAACTCACATCAGCGTAGCTAAACGAAGCATAAATAGCATAAGGTAAAACCGATTATTATATGTGCACGGCATGGAATTATTTTGACCATTTTTTAATCCTCACCTATTCCCCAACTACAATCAGGTTAATTTTTATAAGAAACCTGTTCTTTGTATTTGCTTGCGCACCTCGTCACATCCGTAGTACGCACTAATTAATATTAATATAATATTGCAAAACAACGTCACACGTCATAAACTTTGATGGGAAGATGAAGATGTGATTAAAAATGCCGAGACAGGTTTTTTTTTGTTTTTTTGTTTCCTACATAATATTAGTGATCTGGGTTGGTTATGCTATGTTAGGGGGTAGTGTATGTCTGTTAGATGCGTACCGTATGAGTGCTGTAAAAATTTGAGAGAGAGCCAATGCTCATGGAACACAGTTTTTAAAATGATTGAATAGAGAAATTAACAAAATTAACCAATATCTCGGATTGCTAAACTGGCGGCTCCAAATCCAACCTTTAACACGCGATCCAGCTACTCTCATAACATTATTTCCACAAGGGAAGTGTGTCAAGTGTTTCGCGTACCCTAGAAGAAAACGACGTATCACTTCAACAAAAAATATGCGTGGAATATGAATCCAAAAATCGATTTTTTGCGAAACACACAAGTGGAATCAATCAAGTTCCTACATTTAAAATAGAATTTTTAACTCATATTGTTGTACAAAATTAAAATAGGACCAAATTTTGCATGCTGAGTATTTATCTGACAAATACTTTCATGAATTGAAAGTTTCAACAATTAAATTAAATTAAGATGAGTACGACGAGATGACTAGTTAATTATAAGGAGGTATTCTAACCAGGATCGGCACTGAATTGAAAGCTCCAGTTGGACAAGGCAACTGTACTCTGTACTAGTCATTACGCTAGGTTCCACAGAGATCGTCTATCATGGATCAGAGGAAACACTACTTGCCAACGACACTAGTATCATACTAGTGAACTTTAGTGGAAAAACTCCAGTCACGTTTTGCTTATCTATGGCCCAGCCAAGATTCGAACAGTGTGTGAAAACTTTTGTGAATCTCACCGTTGCACGCCGCTAGCTAGGCTAGCACAAAGTTACAATTCAAATTTGCAGTAAGAGTTTAGGTATTATAAAATTCAGATTTGGATGCGTTTTATAAAAATATCGCAAACAATGTCAACGTATTTATTTAGCTGGGCTTATTTATTGCATGTGTTTTGCAGAAGATTGATAGCATATTCGGAATCTACGCGTATGGTTTACCCAAAATTGATACTTGGTTTGCTTAGGTGCGCGTAGCACTTGACACACTTTCCTTGTCAGCATTTTGTCGTCGTGGTTGCTTCCATTGCTAAATTCATATTAATTCGTTTTAATTTACATGATTGTATTTAGCACAGTGGATATGTCGAATCTAGGAGACCATTCCTCTTCATCGATTAATAAACCATTTTCAGTACAACGCCCCGTAGAATACGCCGCCATTTTCCAACAACCCTTTCTTCCTATTGAGAGGATTTTGGTGAAGCCTGAGAACTTGACATGTCTGTTCTAACATCGAAATCATTCCATAATTAAGAAAAAGTTGGTTCACCGACTTGAAATACATATATCCAACAAGGCATTCAATTCACTTTTGTGTTGACCCGAACCGAGGTTAAGCCAGCAGTGATAGAGGTACAAACACACGGCTCGTGTTACTGTTACGTGTTACCTTCTATGCCAGGGCTTGTTGTTTATTGTAAAAAAGCTAACCTATCGGAGGTGTTTTGCAGACTCATTTAAATTAAACAAATCCGCAATTTTACAAACCCATTATTGGAAAATGTTGCGAATTACTGTTGTCAGTTGCTTATTGTTACTAGTACAATTCCCGCTTTATCCGTGTTGTCAGGGAGGGATCGTGCACAAAGGGATAGATCGGTATGGAAGGAAATCTGTTTACAAGCTTCACTTTGGCCCGTTGAAAGAACTACTCAAATTATACAAGGGGTGGAGGAAAGTACCTGCCAATGTTTTGAAATCTCTGGAAAACAACCCTTCTTCAAATTTTCCCGGCACGCCGATGTTAGACGACGACAGCCTGAGGCCCTTTTCCGAGTGTTTTGTGCACCTAACCGACTTCCAGCACGCGTCATTCGCATCCACTAAGATCCCAATTATACTGCGACACCTACAACCAGTCCTAGTCACAGATCCAAAACAGGGCGACTATTTCATTTGGGGTGGGGCTGGGAAAGTTGTTGTTTCAAATGATTCCGTGTCGGAATCGGAATACCAGACTTTGTCGCCATCATTTTTCAAAAATTACGATGGACTGGATGGAGCGTTTGGATTGCATACGATAATTGATATTCGCAGATTTGCGATGGCTTCAAAACCGTGGAGCTGTGAACTACATGTTGGACTCCATCCGCCCGACTACCTCATTGGAGATTCCCATGACGCTAATAGTGAAAGCGGCGGATACGGGTACAGTTACAGTTATGGATATGGTTGGTTGGATTACCCATCCCGGAGTGTGGCCGAGGTTTCAGAGGACAGGCGTGAAGCCTTACCGTCAAAGCTACCAATCTTTTATGGTGTATTTTTGGTGAATGAATACAACAACATCCACCAAGAGGGTTTAAAACGGAATTTGAGTCACTGGGTTTCACAAGTTTGGGCGCAATATTATGTCAAAATTCATATGGGACTTATTATTTTTCTCGTTAGTCCAAGAGATAGGGATCCCGAAGTTGTTGGGTCGTCGGTAGTCCCATTTATACTTCAAGTTTGCTGGGACTGTGTTGTTGAGCCATACGCGGTCGGACCAATAATCAAAGGGACTTCGCCCTTGAGAAACAACGCGTCCTTGCACCAAATTTCAAGCGGGTTTGATCACACCAACCAGCAAATTTCGTATAAATTTTTATATGGTCATGATGAGTTTTGGAGGTCCGACTGGATTGCGTGCTCACAATCCAAATCCAAGTTCTTTGCAAGTAACTCAAGGCCAAGACTGGGCAAGTTGTATGCTGAGGTTTGGAGGGGGATGCTGAAAAACTACACTGCTTATCTACCGACCAACATCAGTGGGGATGGGGATACCTTGATTTGCAGGAATGGCGTGGCTGAAATCACTGAAATGCACACTGAAATGTTGCCCAGTAATGTCATGGGAATAGTTATCATCGAATGGTTTTCTGCACAGTTTCCGCTGGGCGTAGAGAATAAGGAGCAATCGTTGAGGTTTGTGAGCTGTGGACGACCAAAACTGACTCCACTGGCGTTTATCCAGCTGGTTTCCTGCTACGACAAGTATTGCTGGATATTCTTCATATTGACTTCGTTCAACCTTGCTGCCATAATGAAGGGAACCTTAGCGAAGGATACATCATACGCAATGGAAATTCTAGCGGTTTTAGATACACTTCTTGTGGCGGGTGCCTATCCTGTGCAA
>JAANSN010001918.1:0-28294 GCA_036850665.1 Dicranocentrus wangi | reverse complement strand
AGGGGATAAAAGTATATAATAGGTTCCTTGTTTTGAGAGTATCATTTGGCGTAATAGGAGGACCTCTTTGTGTGTCACGTCCCCACTCAATTCTCATCCTTATCATCATCCCATTTCATCCCTGGACTTCAAGATAAAGTCGTCAGATGTACGTACATTTTAATAAATGGTCACAGTTGAAATTGGAGAAAGTAAAACAAACGGTAAGTGTGATGTGTATAAAGCTTTGGTATTAATTTACAAAGATCCCTGTTTTCAAAGAAAAATTAGTGATAAAAACCAATGTTCCTTCGGAGTAATAACATTTGCATATATCCTTTCTTCCCACCCGGCCCAGCATTAACGATCAATTTGGGTCTCAAATGTCAAGCGGAAACAGAATAATGATGATTTCATTCCATCCCATCCCCTCTTTATTCACTGTATAATTCCTCTCAAATTCGATCTGAGGCTGAAAAAAGCATTTTTTCTTGGATGGGAAATGGTCCGTGAATAATATGCATACTTATCTTTTTACGATTTCGTGTAAAAACTAAATTTCACCATTATCTTGTCCCAAGGGTTGTGCTAGCACGCACGACGAACGTACAATCTCACGTTATTTAATACACACCCAAAAAGAAGAAATATCGTTTGGAGTTCATTATGTGGAATATTTTAAAGTTCTATGTAGGTATTCCTAAAAGTATTGATCCAAAGAGGAAATTGCAAGTGCATCTCCACTCACGCGAGTATCAAAACTCTGTATCACTGCATAATTTTAAAAGAAAACATTGTGGCTACGTATCATTTACCTTATATCTTTGATAATAATATCCTAAGGTTTTTTGGAAATGTATTTGAAGATTTTTTCACTCGGGTAGCACCAGACTTGTACATTGCAACCTAACGTAGAAAACTTTGGTTTTTTTTAGATAACGAGTATTTTTTTCTTTTCTTTTTTTCTCACTTTTTGTTCAGCACAAGGAAAAAATTGTCCCGAGGGTGGATTATCCCATCGACATCATCATCCTCCTGAAGATAATATTAGAGTAAAGAGTAAAAATCGAGAGAAAAAGTAACATAAAACTGAGGAAGAAAAGTAACGCATAACTTCTTTTTTGTATCACACAATGGTCCCTTGCAATGTTGGGGTTTTGGATGAGTTGGTTGTGGAAGCGTTATCGATTTCAACGTCCGGAGGAGTCACCTCAACGTTAATAGCGCCATTGACAGCGAGTCGACTACTCCGGAGGGAAGAAGGAGGACCAGAGTGAGCATTTCTGGAAACAGTTGGTAGGCCGATTTCATCATGGGTACTAGCCGTACTGCTAGGTCGTCTACTTCCAGCCAGCCCCAGCCCCAAACCTTGCCTGAGAGAGTTGGATCTCCGGAGAAGAATGTCGTCTGCAGGGCTCACTCGTAACGAGTTTGCTCTCAGCCGGGGAGAGTCTGCAAGACAAAAAAAGGCTACAATGGGAGGTTGACGGAGTCGAGTCAAGCACAAAAAATTACATCTTGGGACTTGCGTCTATTATCTCCTTTTGCACACTTTGTGCATATAATATTAATTATTATTCAGGAGGAAGGAGAAAGCAGCCAAGTAGCAGAAAAAAAAAGGTTTTTTTTTACAGACTCTCTCTCTTCCTCTGCTATTTTGTGTCTTTTCAAAATGTTCTGCATATAGTTCAACGTTCTGACTGCATTCCGCACTGTCTGCATTGACGTCAACGTGAAATGCCATAGGTTATGGGGGAGCTAAGCGCACGTAGTCCATTAGGATTGTGTGTACATGGAGCTAGCGAAAATGGGTAAAAAATGTGAAAACTAAGAACAATATACGAGAGAAGGAATTCACTCCGTGGACAATATATATTAGACCCAAGGGCACATTTGGGTGGTTAATTGAAGGGGAACCCATTGAAATTTTATGGAACATACATAGATTACCTGAGGATGACCGCCGTCGATTCATTGAAGCAACTGAGCCCCTCTCTTGGAACAGGTTGAAAGCGGCTTTTTGCAGCTCCTCCGCGTTTGAGCTTTGTCCTACGCCCCCTCCAACGGGGGGATTGAGGGTAGATTTTCGTCGAGAGTTGTGCCTCTCAAATGTTTTCGTGGCGGAAAATGGAGTTGGCCGAATCAAATAGATGACATCCCCTTCTCGAATTTTTAGATCACACGAGGGATTAATTATCACATACGAGAGGGAATCCCTCTTCTCGGAAATTTGTAGCTCAGTTTCCTCCCAAGGCAAACCTAGGCTTTGCAGCCGGGACCGGACCAAATTGGCAATTTCGGCGCGCTCAATTAGCTGCGCGTGCGAGTCCCTCAATTCTTCGTGGACCGTGAGGGCTGCTGACGTGAAAGAACTTTCGTCCGAGCCACATGTTCCCCGAAAACAGCGCCTGTACACGCTCTTGTAGTCGCTCAGCTTGCCTTGCTGGACTGCGGCGGATAATTTCTTGAAAGTGCTTTCCGAGGATGAAAATGGGGTTTCCGTTTCGACAGGTATGGGATCCCCGTAACTGCCCCTCCGGTTCTCTTCCGTTTCATAGTAATCCTCTTCCGTTAGAGATTGCGAGTCTTGCGTTCTGTAAATTCCGATGGGGATCTCACACGTGGTCGAGCAAAGCTTTTGGTACAGGCGTCCATAAGTCCGGATCCAGAGATCTTCTCGCGTCACCTGCATCTATAAAGGGTGAAAGTGAAATGGGATGAAATTGTTATGAGTAAGCAAAAAAGCAATTACATGATGACTATCAACAAACAACAACAACGACAAAAATGCGGAGAGAAGAAAATACGCAGAGGGCACACAGGTTTGTCTACCGGTATACATTCCATTAGGTTCCGCTCGCCCACCCGCATCATCTTTTTTTGCCATTAACATTTTTTTACCTTTCAACTACCCCAAACCAAACCCTGTAATTCACAAACCTGCACAATTCTTCAAGTCGAAGCAGCATTTTCTCTACCGCAATACCAAAAATAAAATTCACTACAAACAATGTAGTTTCCGCATTTACAAATTGTGCTTATATACCATTTTCTCCNTTTCTCTACCGCAATACCAAAAATAAAATTCACTACAAACAATGTAGTTTCCGCATTTACAAATTGTGCTTATATACCATTTTCTCCTTTAACCTCCAAAAATGGATGGATACCTCATAATATTGATGCCTAGTCTACTCTGAAACTTTTTTTTTCTAAACAATCCCCAACTCCCATTTTCGGAGAAAAACACATGAGAAAATATTTGAGTCGTAGTTTGAACTTCGTGCATTTACTTTTCCTTTTTTCCTCCACTACTATTTCATTTTCGAGTGCAGCTTTTCATCCTCGGAAAAGTTTCTACAGGGAGGAAATTGAGTTACCGAGTTCCAATCTCAATCTCACATGTCTTGTCTTTACCTATTTATTTGCTCGGGATGACGAAACTTGTATATTCCTTGGTCCAATGAAAATGAAAGTTGAACGTAAAATGATGTATAATCAAGTTGGAGGGACAAAATCCTTATATTCTATATATATCCAATAATATTAGTTCGGCACGGCACTTCTTCTTTTAAGCAAACACAAAGTGTCTACAGTCCGGGATGGAACTGATGTGAGGGAGTGAAAATGGTATATTTCATGTGAAAATGGTCCCGGGGATATACACAGTTTCGAGGATTACAACCAATCTTTCCTGACTCTGTTTACCTACTTGTCTGAAATGCTTCACGTGTTTTATATACGCTCAACTTGCTTTCTCTCCATCTCTCTCGCTCTGGTAGATCAGCTATACCATCTCATTCGTGTGTTGAATCTCGCTAGTTTAAAAGTCGAAATGCCAAAAGGTGGAAGTACGCCTCAGTGAGACTGCTTCATACGAACAGGATCATAATTTTGCTTAAATAGTGGCTCCTCATCACTCAGCAGTCAGCCAGCACTACAACAAGGACGATTACAGCTAACCTTTCGCTTTTGAATATTTTTTCCCGAGGGAAAGATACTCCATTCTCGTGAAAACTTCTAGTGCATTGACTGCTCTCTAGCTCAAGTGGAAACTGGATTTATGTATATTTGGATTGTGGAGAGAGGATGAATCCTGTACAATGCACCAATCGGAGGGAGATGATACATCCAGAATCACAAATTGTGCAACCGGAAGACATATATTATTCCTGATTGATACGATTCGCGTGGAAAAGCGGGACTCTTACCGAAGTCAAAAATCCCGAGCCTGGAGCTTGATCGATTCCAAGGAGAAGCCGTACAAACGTGATTAAATAGTCCTTGACGAAAGCTTGATACAACAAGGTGTCCAGCATTGAGGCGGCGAACACACTGCCAGCAGCAAATGGAAGACGGAACATGTAGGATATATGTGAGCCTCGCTCTTTCTCCCGCTGCACACAATAAATGTAAAGGAAGAATAAAGGAAGATTAGAAATGGGTTTATATATCTCACAGAGAAATGACAAATCGGAAAATTTATAATGTATGACTCTAGCCCATCAATAAAACCGCATCATAATAGTATCATGGGGGAGATGGAACGAGTCAATCGTTTGAGATTTAGATTTTAGCGAAATTATATGAGTTGGATATGGTATATACACCATACGCAAATAAGTATACGTATACATGTATAATAACCTCCTACACATTATATTCCCACAAAATTGATAACTTTCTCGGAATAGATTGATCGGACCATGTTTGCAAATCAGTTGATAAATGGGATGTGCACGGATGGATATGCACTAGTGCTCTTCCGACATAAGCCCATGACAAATTCGAAAAATGATGGTGGTGCAAACAAAAGGGTTATGTGCAGCCAGCATATTATACTTTCTACTATAAATGGAATTTCTACTAGATTTTTCCTCTCGCTGGTTTTTTTTTTGTTTTTTTTTTTTTTACATTAACCCAACGTATGCCCTATGCAGATGTGTGTCGAGAGACTAGTGGAATTCAGGGAATGCACAGAAAATTTAATCTGAAAATGGGTAAAAGATGGAACAAAGTGGAAGTGGGAAAGTTGCATAGAGAGAACCTTGTGGTACGTATGTATTAATGATGATGATAATGATCCCAGTTGAATATGTGGATGTAGCGGAGCGGCTGTCTCTAATAGTATCCTATACTTCCAATGAGTTATTTTCATTTTCTGCATCTTTTTTTTTTGGTAGACAAGACACATTGACGTTGAGCTGTACCACCAGTTACCAGGATTATGGTGTTACGAAAGCACGGTCCCGACGGAGCCGTCGGCCTATGGAAAAATACTGTCTGGGCTCATGCTTGACGTGACATGAAAAAAAAACTCATCATCCCAGGATATTTATTTATTTGTGGGAAATATACAAGCTTCCCATCCCATAATACTACTGGAAAAGGAGGAGAAACTTAAGATGGGAAACTCTGCTTCGCGAGACACATTGAAAGGCTGTCTTGCACTAGCGAGTGGGGAATGAAGTCAGAAAAGGGAAAATAAATGTGGGATTTTCATAGTGATACATCAACTTTCACTTACTAGTTTTCACTAACTGGCTATACGTGACCAAGTTGTGTATGCGGAGTGGATACTTAAAGCATGAGCGTTTGCCCTTTATTAAAAAAACTGCGTAAATTACAAATGTCCAAAGGACAAAT
Organism: Dicranocentrus wangi; assembly: GCA_036850665.1. NCBI lineage: Eukaryota > Metazoa > Arthropoda > Collembola > Entomobryomorpha > Entomobryidae > Dicranocentrus > Dicranocentrus wangi. The sequence goes on along the minus strand of JAANSN010001918.1, from coordinate 22,669 downwards.
GACTATTTGCATAATGTCTTGGCACGTGTTGGAATCTGGCCTTTTTTTAGATGATTATGTAGTAGTAATAATGACCCATTTTTTCGTTTTCGTACTTTTTGCAAAAGTTGGTGATACAGAAAAATGAATGAAGGGAATACGTATAGATATGAATAAAACAAATAATGGAGGGGAGTGAAATCAAGGTCTCTCTTGAGATTTGCGATGGTTTGTATGCTGTTTCTTAAAGAAACTACGTTGTTCGTTTGAAAAGCAAACAGATTTGAGGCACACGCATATTTTATGAAAAAAGAATGCTTCTGGGGAAAAAAATTCAATTATAAAATGGAGGACAAGTATAGACTAACCTTTTCCATCCGGGAGAGATGAAGAGCGTACGTATCATGAGCCCGAAACTGCATAAATCTCATATTACTCGAGGTAGACAGTTCTGTGACGATTTTAATATGGGGAAAGAAGCGAAACATTGTTTGTACCGCACAAATAGTATTACAGTCGGAAAGCGTCTCCTCCTCGGCGGAATTGGACAGCTCCTTATTTACCACTACGACACTCTCCGCCAGCGTGATCCCCGCACGGAGAAGATCATCCAAGCAGTCGATGCTGCCAAGGAACCAGTATATCATGGGGAAGTACGATGCAGCATCGAGGAACGCCGTATCCGGTCTCCGTTCCAACAGCAAGATGATTGGATTTAATTTGTGCTTCGGTCTGAAATGGGCGCGGAGAGGCACAATGAAATTATAAATTGCTGTGGAAGCGTAATCCGCTGCGATAATGATAGTCTTATTCTTCCACTTGTAGTCGTACGCTGTTCGGTTTGCGCAATGCTCGCAGGCCTGCACACACAAAGAAAGAAAAACACGTTTGGAATCCCAAAATTAAAATGCATTTCATCCGCCGCCGTACCAAAGCTTCTAATCTTTGGCACGACGAGATTGGAATGGAAGAAGGTGGGGAAAAAATAAATGTGAGTACTGCAGTAAAAACCAGTGCTTATATTGCACCATTTTATTTGATTTTATAGTCTTTTATGGGCATGGCAAGGAAACGCTGAAAAAAAATCTCAGCCATATGGTTTACTGGTTTCTATTACACTTTCACCGGAGGAATGGGAAATAGGTTTTTTAGGTACGATACGATGGATCACAGGCGTCATATGACCAGCAAAATAATGTTCGTGAGCCACTCTGGTGGGAAAGGGTTTACATAAGGTAAGGGCCGGTGCACTTTCCACGAAACGGAATGAGATGCTGTCGAGGAAAATAGAAAGTTTATGAAGGTAACAGGTCCCGAAAGATATCCGAATAGAGAGCCACAGAGACATACGTATATATTATAGTCTGGAAAAATAATAATGGAAATTTAGTTAGGGTATGTGCAATGTGCCAAGATGTTGCCTGCTCCAGAAGAATAAGGATTTTTTTTTGTTAGAGAACGTTTTGAGTGACTATACAAAAATACTACACGGATCCTGTTTCGTGAGGATACACGTCTTGTAGAACATGCCAAGAAAAAATAGGTAACCTAATATACTCATGGGGGAAAACTCTGTCCGGTCTATCCAATCTATATAGTTACAGGATAGCATAACGCAATATGAGTGTCATTTCAATATATAATACAAAATAAGAGGAAACTTTATATAGGAGGAAATTTTGTATAAAATATTTTCCCGGATTTCTTAAAGGATGTGAGAGGTTTATACCAACAGAGCGAAAAAAATTATAGTGGGTTCCGGAGCAGACTTTGGCATCCGGATTGTAATTCGGTTTTTAACCAAAAAAATTATAAAAATAAAAATAAACAGTGCTAAGAAAGAAAGGAGATGCTCAAGAAATGACATCACAACACGGTCCCTCCCTGTGAGAGTGCATGTTGAAGTAAATCCGGTTTATCTCTGGCTATCTTTATAGAGTGAAGGCGTAGATGGAATTATTGCTTTGGGACCCGCGCCCAATTCTTTCTACCCACAATAGTAAATATAATACGGCATGGGAGAATATAAACGCGTCAGCTTTATGTAATAATAGGATATTATCCTGATAGCTATCATCACAACTTTGACTATAATCATTGTTGAAATTGGAGAGTGTTTCACGCAGCAAATGGACAAAAGACATATGTGTGTCTGGAGTCCCCACTTTTTGACGGCGACTCCATCATGGATAGTCTATCACTTTACTCCATTTTGAAACGGAGCAGAATAGAGATTGTTTGCACAAAGGGGAAAGGGTCATTTTTTCGTCTGACCATTTTAGCGCGTGTATATTTTCTCATCAGCTTAATTTGTCAACAGTGTGACAGGATGCCTATGCAATTTTGCCAACCAAAAGGAAAATGAGATAGAAGGTTGAATATTAATGGCATCCAGGGATAGAATGGTTATAGTTGGCACACAAATAATGTAAGGCTACTCCGATGGGAGTTTTGTTGTTGTTCTGGTTTTGACAGAGAGAGAGAGAGTGAGCGAAGGTCACGAAACAAGGGAGAGCAAAAATGAAGTGAAAACAAAACACAAAAAAACCGTGATACTATGATGATGAACATGGGTGAGTGGTAAAAAGTGTGGAAGAATGTGGTTTCGTGTGTCAAGGGCTTTACAAACTGAGAAACTTTTTGCCACTGTCCATTTATCTCGTGGGAAAATAATGGTTTTTTTTACTTCGCATGATACACGTGTGGTGGTACATAGGGATACGAGCATTTCTCTCGGGCTTTAGTTCCTTTAGTGCAAATCGTTTTGCAAACATAATGACGTTACAAACTTTTAACTTGTCAATTAACGCGAAGGAAGGAATATGCGTCGTGCTTGTTCTTTCTGTGTAAACGAAGTAATTTTGTAATTTGTAAGAGTGTAACATATTTGCTAATCGGACCTCAAAAGATCATACCGTTTAAAAAATGCTACCTTCAACTACTCCAAAATGCTCATCAAAAACAAGTTTCCCAAGGTTTAAAAACTATCAAATATGTTCGTAATTAGTTCAAAGCTGAAGGATATGACCACCTGTCTGAAATACTCTGCCTCTAGTTTAAAGCTCGAAAACCACACAATAAGAAAAGTTAAAAGCTTCTCCAGCCAAACTAAAGATCTTTTATCATAAATTAGCCAAAAAGCAACGACATAGAAGCAGACCCGTTTTTACCATTGCCTGCATAGCTCACCCTCTCAAAAAGGAACTTTCACCTGACTGGCTGGCTGTCAGGATAGCACAAGGCCATTTCCTGGAAGTGGCTAAAAACATGATAGATGAAAGAGTTGCTTCCACTACACACTACACAGGCTAACAACTGGACTTTTTACAAGTTTACAAGTGATCTCTTCACTAAAGTTTTTTGTTCTCCTTGCGGGGGAAAAGCGTGGACCCGTGTTGTAATGACACAAGTTGAGTGCCATTGAGAGAGAAATGAAAAACCCAGTTGTAGCCCGGAGTTAATACTTAATACCTAACCTGAGAATAAACGTCCCTGAAGGGTATTACACTTCTGTTTTGAATGATGCGTCGTCCCACTAATAATAAAAGGGAGAGCTGCTGGGAGGGAAACTGGGACACAGGCATACATACATGCAACAAGATAGTGAAAGTGAAATCAGCCTTTGGGAATTAGTCAGAAATAACAGCTTTTTCACTACTACAATGGTAGCTGTAAGAGAATGTGTGTTATTAAGGGTGGAATGGGAGTTGACGGGTGGACACCAATTTATATCGAGATGACTATGACATGAAAGCAAAAGTACTCTAGAATTTCACTATATCATAATACAGTTGAAAAGTACTTATATTGGGTGTACCTGAGCAAGCTGCAAACAACACAATGGCTTTTTCTCCCTGAGCAAATAGCAAAGCGTTGGAGTGACCCCAATATACGGAGATACGGGAGGGAATCCTTTGATAACTTGAGAGAACTCCTCTGCCGGTCCAATCCAAGGAACATCGTCTTCAGCCTCATCGCTCGTTGCACCACCATCCGAAATTGCCAAGGCGGACTCGATATTATTGTTCCCAACGGAGTTCCTTTCACCACCTGGTGATGGAAGAGATTCGGGAACGCGATCCGGGACTGGAAGAATACTGGGTCGTCGCGTAGTGCCTATGTATATATACACTCGGGGGGAAAATAAGACAAATGAATTGGAAACTGAGAAAAAAATTTCGCTGAGACGAAGTCGTTGCATTTTTTAACTGACATCGGGAACGAAAGGGAGAAAATGAACATGCACGGGTTGGGTGGATGCCCTCGTTCGTAGTAAAACGAATCACATTCCAGAGAAAAAAAATACTATACGAGGAAAATCCTATTTATTGCTGAAAAATTCATACACATCATCAGCTTTAGTGAACACGGCTATGTATTTACTTGCAAATCTTTTTTTTTCGCCCGAGCTGAAAAGAAAGGAAAAAGAAAACTCGAAATAAAGTCGCAATCCGCTTTCTCTCCCGTGTGAGCACTCGCAGACATATTATTTTTTCACGAGTGGAAAGGTATTCCAGCGTGGTGTCTTTTTGATATGTGATAACAATGAAAATCTCTGGCTAGGTCATTAGCGAAACTAGGATCTTTATTACTTTTACTACTCGGTCTCCCTGCGCTCTCGTATGGCTTTTCCCGGTTGGTAAGATTAGGAGAAGAAAGAGGAAACGCATTATCATGAAAATGGCAACGGGGAGACTAACAAGACATGAAAAGGAAGGGAAGCGTAGGATTTTATTGAAGATATTAAGAGGAATAGAAAGGATTTTAATTCAATAACGTCTTCCATAAAGAAAATACCCTATTTTACGTGAACGAGGAGAGGAGAAACGAAACATTATGCATTTACTAAGCTTACTCGAGTGCTGCTGCTGCTGCTGCTGTTGCTCCGAGTTTGTTGGTAACATCAACAAATTGGAGTTGAGCACAGCAACCGAAGCCCTCCTGTCCTCGATGTGGTCTACTGCAATTTGAATGGTTTGTGGCGGCTCGTCCCCAATCACGGTGACGAAATTGGATACCAGCGTTTGAGTATTCGGGACTCGCCGATTATTCGCCGTCACCAGCAAGTCCTCGGTGCTCGCGGGACTGTGAATGGTGACTGTGAATTGGTCAGACTCTCGGCGTTCCTGGGTGGCTTGATGAGGGTCCTCCGGCTCAGAGGGATTTGCATTCTCCCCGGGGCCACCACCTCCGGCCTCGATTTTGTCACCAGGATTAGCCGCCCCATTAGCGTTGTTATTACTGGATGATGGATGATCTGTGGGACTCGTGGCGACGGCTGGATTGGACGCGGCAGTTGTAGGTGACAAACTACTGTTTCCGGTGACAAATGCCGAGTTTTCCTCCTTGGTGATGCTAAGATAAAAGCAGATATCCGACTTTCTCATGATATGCCTGGGGCCCGGATTAAGGAGTATGGTGTCCTCATAAAATTCCGGGAGTTGGGACGGTCTCACGCCGACAAGGCACACGCCAAATTTGCGGTGCGAGTGGAATGAAGCGTAGATAAAGCTTTTGCCTTCGTATTCCCCGAAAAATCTAGAGTCGCCGAGGCGAATGTGGTAAATTTCATTCCCCGAACATTTCCCGTATAGCCGCTGCCATTCCTCTTTTGATGTTTCCCCCTCCCTGGTTTTAAAATTGGAATTGTAATATAAAGCATCCATATAACATGAGTGTGTTTTATGTGCACCAAAGGTGGGCGGGCGAGCGAAGGGATAAGCCCATAAAAAGATTCTTTCAAGGCCCTATTATTATTATTATTAACTTTGACGGAGAGGAGAATCACATAAAGGGAATTGAGCTTTGCTCCAAATTTTATTTATATAAATAAACATAACGTATATATAAACCTCCACCACGAGTCTTTATGTGGAAACTCTCTAAAAAAATCTTTTTAAAAATTCTGGCCAAAAGAAGGGTTTTTGGTGGACGTGCAATTCTTTCTAATCTAAGAAATCTCTTTTTCACAGATTACTTATTTAATATGGTATATAAGATAGAAATGGGACATGGGGTACATAATAATATATGTAATGAGGCGAGAATATGGATCCCCTTTTTGAGATAAAGGATGTACACAGAAAGAAAGTCCATGTTTCTCACGTACACTTTTTCTCTCCTTCATCAGTTTTTTTCGATTGAGTGAGTAAAACATTGTGTTTTATGAAGTTTTTCATGTTTCATACACTCTAGGAGAAAGTTGGATAAGGGTCTCTGGCCTGGCTCATATTGACATAAAAAAGTAAGCTGTTTTCTGGAGCATCATCGACACAAAAATCTGTAGATCATATCGCACGTCGTAAAAATACCATGTAATGAAGAGAGACACGAGACAAGACCCTTATACTTGTTTTTCCTTCTCCTGAAGATGGCTGAAATCTCGAGTGTGTGACATATATAGTTTTTACCCTGACTTTTTTCTTTGGTAGTTTTGGCAAAGGTAACATACAAGGTAACAGACTTACTGGCCGCGCGAGGTGTGAAGCAAAAGTGTGACAAGTGTAGAGGTTCCCGGGAAGAGGCAATTATTGGCGAGAAGAGCATACTTAAATTCGTCTTCACACACGACATGTTCGGCGAATCTGACGTGAAGCTTATTTTCAGGCCGGAGGATTTGTACGTATTGGGGCACTATAGGTGCAAAGTCTTTGACAGCCCAAGATCTCAGGATTGTGTGCTCATCGGCGGCTGTCTTGTCGGCGTAGCTGCGCGCTGCGAGAACTATATACACGAGAGAGAGGGACCACAATATATATGGAAATTGGGAGATGGGAATGATTATCATAAGAAAGTAAAGGAATGTAAATAAATCCAATGTAAAATGCTAATAAGAGCTTTGACGGGAGAAAAAAACGGGAGTTTCTTACTAAAACACGCTTCAGCCTCGCCCATTCGGGCTCTCGTGAGATCCCCGTCTTTCAAACAAGAGCCTTGAATGTAGATCACTCTTTGAGCCCAAATAGGAACCTGCAGAATCATTCTCATCGTCGTATCCAACTCACATGGGGAGAGGAGCACTACGTAATAGTCCTGCAAAAAGATAATTAAAGTGGTAAAAGGATGCATTGCTGAAAGGTACGTGCTACATTTTTTCATGACTAATGAAAAGATGGAAGACTACTAAATATTCTCAACTGGCTGGTAATAATAATACTATTATTATAAACTTTCAAGAGGATGAACTCCGGTGGGAGAAGGGCTTCACTATTAAAACTTTTCTAAAATATATTACTTTTTTCCTGTAGCCACAACCACAATGGGGAACTGGAGTGCACTCCAGAAACAACTTGCTAACCGCAGCACACAACTCTCCTTCCTTTTGCATAACATTGCAAGGACAAAAGACGAAAACCAAGTTGAGTGAGGGTGAAATCAACTTCAGACGTGATCTTATAAAATACAAACATACTTATCTTGTAAAATTGGGTAGAAATTCTAGTTATGAGCTGTGAACAAGTGTTCTTGAATCTTAAATAATTCTAGGTTCTACTTTTCATACCCGAAAATATGAACGTTATATGTTTTTAAGGGACTTTTGAAAAGGGTCTACAAAAAGTTTTCAGTTTATCAGTTTTGCCATCATCGTATTAAAAAGCTAATTAATCATATTGACTTTGGAGCATGATGAAGCTTGTTGTGGGGAAACGTGAAACTCGTGGAGCATTTTTCAATGTTTGCTCGATCTCCCTACGCAGTTTTTTTTGTTCCTGGTATTTCCGCAAAGCTGTATAATGTGTAAAGTTTGGCTAGTTGGCTTCCTCTGCAGGCTGCTAATTGTTGCTTGCAAATTGCTTCCGGAAAACTAGATCCATTTTGCACAGGAGCAATGACTTTTCGGAATATTGACTTCCTGTACTTTTTAAAAAGTAATTTCCTCAAGAGGACGGGTAACCCAAAGTAAATTTCACGGTGGACTGGGTCTAACTGACAGTGTATCTATACTACTCCCCCTCCTTTCTCAACGAAGACAAAGTAGAGGGCTTAAACTAATCCGGCTTTACGACACATACCATCATAAATATATATTTAACTTTAGCCGACTTTCTTTTATGGGAAAACCCGTCATTTCCTCCCAATATTCACCACTGTATATTTCTGTGGTATGCATGACCGAGTCCATATTTTCCCCTCTAATTTACAGTGACTGGGAGGGTGAGCAAGATGAGCCACACAAACCTGAAGTAACGGGTGAGCATAAAACTCATTAAGGAAGTCCATAATGGTGTCAGCGTGGAGGGACGTGCTGCACACAACAACATGCCTCTCACTTTGAGCTCGATGCGAGGAATAAGATCCGCCAAGCTTCTGTCTCTCCATCCATGTGAAAGCCAACTGTTCGAATTGTGTTGGGAGGACGATCAATGCGATACATATCATCGCCACCATGAACAACTGCGAAGGCCATATGTCCGGCACAAAGTCACCGTAGCCAACCGTGGAGAATGTGACCACGACAAAGTAGGTTGACTGGAAGAGGTCCAACCGCCGGTGACCCGCTCTCTGAAAGTGTTGCACTCCACAGACACTCGTGAACACGAGACAAATGAGGGTCGCTGAGAGGATCGTCAGTTGTTGGGAGAGGGCACTTTGGCTCCTTTGCATGGCGCGGTGGAGGTCGTTGAACATGTTCTCTAGCGCGTATTTGGCCAACCAGCAGTTTAGAAATACGGGCACAAACAGGTTTCGGAAAGGCGCATAAAATATCGTCACGATGAACGGGACCGTGGCAAACAGCTCGAGACCGAAGCGACGCGTTAGTAGCTGTTGGAAGAGGTTTCCCTGTGAAAATTCAAAGAAAACGAAATATTTTCCCATATCTATCATTTTGTTAGCAATCATTGAACCGGAGCCGGAAAAAAGAGGCTTTTTTGCATACTGAGGCGCTTTTACGAATTCCTTCCACTTGACTTATTTATTACATACATCAAATTTATCCATTCATGACTAAAAGGGTTTAAGAAGAGTTCTCATTTTTTATAATACCATATTTTCTCCGGGAAACGATGTGAGGAATAAGGCTTAGAAAAGAGGATTCGAGAATGAAACAATTTTTCCTTTGGAAATGCTTGGTCTACAGAAAAAAAAACTAAAAGTATTTCTCCTTTTTTTCTCCCTTTTCTCCTCCGACATTTCATTGAGTTTTTTTTTCCTAATCTACTTTCAAGAGGGTTTTAAGCATAAGAGGTTTAACACTCGAATTGTTGGTGAAGAAATGGAAAATTATGTATATATCTATATTTTAACGAACTACATCAAGAACTCTATCTGATCTCATCGTCAGTATTCTTTAAACAATCAAGTGTTTTTATGAGAGGATTATATTATACCCAAAAAAGCGGGAACATCAGTGCTAAGTGCACTGATACGATTGGGATTTCTTAAGCTTTTGATTACTCCTCTTTTATGAAAGATTTTACAAGTCTGTGTAATTACCGATGATGAAAAAGGAATGGGTTTTCCATTAATAGTCGATACAGTACCTACGACACTTATAAAACTACCTAAATAATAAATGAAACATGCTACTTCCCAATAGACATGTTACGTGAAAAAAAAGTTACATCCCATTTAGCAAAAAAAATGTTGATAGTGCTTCGAAATACATAATGTATAATGCTATTTTGTTTTCTTTTGGAAATGCGCTGGAGCTGTAACCCCCTGCCTTTGTTATATTATGACATTCCAGATAGATATCAGCGTTTTGTACTAAAACGAACGAAAATCGTCGACATACTCTCCTCTCTCTTCCAGTGCATGTGTATATCCGAAAATCCTCGCCGTTTCAGCTTCGTTACACAGTTACACCATACGAGCGAGCCCACTTCAGAGAAGTATATACAAAGCACCAAGTACTTTCACAATTTTACAAACAATATCACGGATAAAAAAAACTTTGGTCTGGAGCTTTTTCCTTCTGGTCTCTCCACGAGAAACATTCAACATTCATTAGTCTCACAAGAGAGAACGTTCCACTTTACTGCATGACTCTTAATTACATCCATATGGATTTTCCATACACTGCACAGAGAGAGGGAGAGGGACCTTTTCTACAACTTTGACTTTTCCCCTTTTTTCTACGGTGGTGGTGGTGGTGGTTCATACCACCACCAGTATTTTGTCGCAAGTGCCAATTCCTTTCGCTTCACATTTCCTCTCTGGATGTCTGTGATGCTTTTTTCTTCTTGCGCTCACATAACGAGAGTCAAACATGTAGGGTATCTAAAAAGTGCATGGCTTCTATCCATTTATTTTCGGTAATCTTTTGGGGACTTTCTCTCCTTTGTCTTTCTTTTTTTTTTCTCTCTCTCTCTCTGTATTTTCATTGTTCACGGAAAAAAGGAGGAGTGTGGTGAAGCATTTTTTTTGTTCATGGAAAGGTTTGGAAAATAGAAAGTTATTTTTACAAGAAAGAAGGGGAATAGATAAACGATTACTATATTCTAGGCTGGTTTACCAGCCGATAACTTTGCTACGAGTGTTACCTATAAAGGGGAAAAGTAGGACGAGCACAAAAGTACAAAAAATAGCATACATTTAGTTAGATCCAATTGTGTAATGGTTGACGACAGTTTTATGTTCGGGAATGTTGTGGAGGATCGCCCAGGAATTTATTTAGTTGGGGTAGTGCAGAATGACAATGTCTGTGGTTGGCACACTTGAGAGCAAAAATGAGTGGATTGAATTATGGATACTGGAGATTTGGTGTATTATGGATGTGTAAAGGTTGATATGAAAGTATGTTTGTGGTGGTGGAGAAACTGGAATGAGGTGAAACTTTATTTGTGGCTGCTGGCTGGGTGGAGTGAGTGGGTGAAAACCACAAGCAACTCGTGCAAGACACAAGTTTTCCAGAGAACAATCATCATTTATGTAATTGAATACGCATTTGTTTGATACCACTGAAAATCCATGTCGTGGTGTTGGTCACTTTTTTTTTAATCAAACTTGGCTTCGATTGCTTTATGTATTCCGACGTATAATGTAATACACATTTTATACGTGTCTCTGTTGGAATGAGACTCATCCTTACCCCAGCTCTTATGTATTTTCCCCCGGAAAAGAAAATTTATTGTATCTACTAGTTTTTTCAGTAACAGTTGAAATTTTAAAATTAATGTTGGCGTTGAATATGGACATAACACAATGGAAGCTTACTTTGTACTAATTAATACGTTCATACGCTTCATTTCATTTCAATGATGATTATGATTATTTACACCCCACTTCCCTTCATAAAAATGTTACAATTGCAAAACTCACGCATCTTTATATACAAAAGCATGGTAGAAAGAAAACAATTATTGAAAAACGGAATCAGACTTGCCTTGTAGTTTAAATACACCAATAGTAAAGTCTCACTGAAACTGATAATCGCAAGAATAACGTGAACAATCCAAAGCTCGAGAGGTCTGTCAACCCAGACAATAGCGTCCCAGTTGATTACAGGTTTCTCACGGAAATCCTCCTCGGTATAGTTGAGAGAATTCAGGTACTCTGTTTTGTCAGACGTAACACATTCATAGCTGCAAGTAGAGAAAAAGTTAGTTAAACATTGAGTGCATTACAGGCAAATAAACCTCTTTTGAAAACCCATTCTGCAAAGAATGCTCATTATCTCTGACACATCTTTCTGACATTCCAACAGTTCCAATAAACGCTGTGGTTAAAACTCTGTCCGAGTTGAGTCATGATTAAGATTGCAATAAGTCAGGGCATTTCCATTGTCAAAAGTGTATAACCCATCGCGGGTGCCAGTGGTGTTAGGACATAAGTATGGTTAGTATGCTACGTATGATGATAAAAACAAAATTACAGGCACGTCCAAACTTGCACCACTTCCACCACCACCTAATATTTCTGCTACGGTGAAAATCGTGTGTAAATATTTGGCTCAAACACAGAGACCAATGGCCGGAAGGAAGGAGTATGACCACTCGAAAAAATAGTAGTATTCGATGCAAATCAACCATCTCAATTGTAATGCATAAAAGGTCTTTCCCAACTCGGAGAAATCACTTGTTTGCATGTTAATTTCTCGAGTTATTCAACAAATGGAAGAAACCGGAGAGGTTACAAAACTTTTTTCATTACAGAAACTTGCTAATCCCACGCTGTGTTCGTGACTTTGACTCATACCTTTGTAAAGATATGACATAACAGTGTTTTTTTTCGTTGTCAATGAACTACGGACATGACAAGTACGTACGTACCGGGTGAAGCCTGGCACGGAAATGAGTCCGACTTATCACCACCTCTCTATCTCTAATTTACTCGAGAAAAGCATTCGAGGATGTATGTAACAATGCATGCAAACTGTTGATTGTGAAGGATGTTCTAGAGAGAAAAAAGAATCACAAATTCCATTGCGGATGTTGACCCTCTTATTTTCATAACGGTAATGAATACATTTCCCCCAGAAATTATTATGGTAAAGGTAGAAAAATACCTATATTATACTTTCACTAGTGACTTTCATTCATTTTTCTCCAACGAGGCAACCATGTGAAAACGCCTCAAAGAGAGTTTTTCAATACCATTGCTCAAGCATCTAACCGCATTTAATACTCAACGAACTGCGTATGCATAAAAGTGCATTCATAAACCCATATGTGCAGCAGATTGCTTGCTAACCAAAAGAGTTTAGAGCGGGACATTAAATCCGGGTTTAAGAACAAGTTACAAGAGTCCCTGGCTACGTACTTTTCTACCCGTTTTAAAAGCTTTCCATCGTATTACCGTATTAAAATTAACGATCCACTACTCACCATGAGGCATAAGTTGGTTCCTTATCCGTCATCACACGAGCAATGTACAAGACACACGTGAATAACTTTAGAATAAAGCGAGCTATTCGAATTCGAAGACTGGATTTCTGGTTTTTGAAAAAGTACAAATGAAGTCGCTCTTTGATCGTCCTCTCGTTGACGTAATATTCCACGCGAACTCTGCAAAAAAAATAACAAACACACTGGACTTTTAGTTTAGCTCAACTTTCGGTTTCAACTTTTCTAAAAATAGACCCCCCCCCGGTGTTTTATACTATCATACTGTCAGCGCAGCGCAGCGTCAAGAATATCGAGAACATCATCATCATCATTGCAAATTGTCATTGACTAGACGTGCAGAGCAAGGAAAATAGAATAAACATTTTCCTCCGTCTGCGACCGAGTTGCCGTTGCTCTGGGCCAACGAAAATAAAAGACTTTAATGGATTCCTTGTTCTTTTCGTAAATTAACATGTTTATTCAGTAAATATTGAGCTAACCGACCTTAACGCATTGCGAGCTCTACACAGTTTCCCGTTTTTATTTTATAACTTAAAAACCTTTTTACAGCGTAGCACCTCCAGAGAAAGTGTGTAATCGACTCTGATGTCAAAAACATATCTCACTGTCCAACATTTCTTTCCATGCAAATCCAGCACCAGGAGTACAAACTAAAATTCTAAGATTTTTTCCATGTTGCTTTTTAGGCTTTCTCTGAAATCGTTGAAATTACACTGATAATTATAATCCGTAGAGATTTCCCCTCGCACGGCATGCATTCCCAAAATAGCTCCATGAATATGCACATTTTTGCTACCGCAAATGCAAATTAATGCCATCTAAAATACAAAGATTAATTGCTGCTAGTATTTTCAACACCCAAATTTGCTAAAAGGCATGGCACGTGGAGGTATTTTTTTCTGATTTTTTTAGTGGGGGAGTGAGACGTGTGTGTGACCAACTCGTTATTACATTAATAACACAGGAAAGCACCCTCCCACCAAACCAATTTCCCCCCCTTTCCTATCGTGTTCGATTATTGTGCTGTTGCATGATCCAAAATGATGTAGTTTGCCTGTATTTCGTACTACCTATGCGAGAAAATGCTTGTTGTCCGTGCAAGAAAGCGGTTTCCTTCTCAGCTTTCCGCAATTTGACGGTGGATCGATACCCATATCGATATTTAACATGATATACATACAAGTCTATAGTGTTGGTGTTGACTATATACTACGCGACTATAAAAACATGCACGACATGAATAAGTGAACGGTAAAGTGTACAGAGAGAGAAATGCACAACAAGTATTTTTTTACTAGAGGAATTTTTGTTTCGTACACACAGGCACGGGGAACGAGTATAAGGTTGTCATTTCCCATGCGTTTTATTAAATTGGCGTATGGTGACAACCCCAATACATCTTTTGTTTCCTCCAAACATCATTGTCGTTACTGCAAAGCGAACCACATGGAACTACCGACCGACAACCGTCCTGATGACTTGTTTCTACTGCAGTTCCACTGCAACATGACTTTCTCCCGGTTTGCTACTTTCTGGTGAAATTGTCACGCACACTTTGCTCCCGAAATTTCCCATTACAAAGTGTGTAGTGTTCATTAATGTCCAAACTAAAAAAAAAAGTAGCGGGGCACAAGGAATCACTTTTGTTATTCAATTTCGTACGGGTTATTTATGCATAAAGTTGCACCAAGCACGAGGCAATATACAACGAAAGGGTTATTTTCCCCAGTTTTCAATTTTCAGTTTTATGTAGCATCATCTTCACTCAAGTTTTCCCCGACTAAAAGAGCATGTTTTCTGGACAAGTGAGGTATAAAACGGCATTTTATTTTGCAAATGAGTTGAAATAAGCACTCATAACGGTCATATAACGTGCATTAAACTCTTGTTAGGCACGTGTTTTTTGGCCAGATTTTTATACTGTACATACATACACAGGCAGGCATCTCGCTAAGTATACATACATTTGTGTACTTGCCAAGAAATGTGCTGACAATTCAGTCCATCTTTCTTTCCCCTAAATATCCCTTTATCGGGAAGATGCAGAAAGAAGAAAAATCTGGTGCAGTTGAGTTTAACAGTTATGGCGAAAGTTATGCGATATTTGGAAAGGGAAAGAGGGATGAATATGAGGAAAAAGGTTGTGAAGAGAGCTTATTTACCACCTAAAGAGGGCATATCCATTTTCCAGTAAAGAGGGCATTCTACCCGGCAAATAAATTTAGATTATATTCTATCTCCTAAAAATAGGAAACCCTTTTAGTCTACAAAATATACGTACAAGACACAACCTAGTTTCTTTTGCGTATACACAAGTAGATAAGTGTACCTTCAATTTCTCACCCTGAAAAAGAAATACCGCAGAGTAGTTTATTAATTTTACCTGTCATCATCCTGTTCCAACCGGAAAGAAGAGCGGCTAAGACTAAGCTCACTGAAAGCAGCCAAACTGCATCTTGGTCTTCTAAGTCGGCGACTCATGGAGGAGGCTTTTCTCAAAAACAATTTCTCATCTTCATCCCCCTCACTAGGCTCTTGGGTGCCAACTGATGAGTCCCGTTTATTCATTCCTGCGGGATCTGTATCGCCTCCCATTTTGCTTCTTTCGTAAAAACTATAAACCTACTACATGCATACTAAGAAGAAGTTTGTCACGATACACTCCACACTGGATTCACAAAATCATGGATTTTATCGACATCTGGGAAACTTCATTTCCCGCACACACTCCTACTCCTCCACTGTAGCTGTTTTATTTCGAGACAAATTACCCTAATCTGGTTCAACACTAACACACTTTGGTAATCAACGAAAGTAAATTCCTCGAGTTTGTATTTATTTAATTATCGTTACCAACTTTTGCTCTGCTCTACAAAACAGATTAGCTTGGACCTGGGCAAACTTTCAACACGACACTACACTACATAATAATAATCTACATAGAAGATTCATTATTCGAGACTTCCCATCCTTCTCTCGACGACGGTGGCACCACCACCGCCACAACACTACACTGAGCTATTTGTGCCACACAAATTAGTACCATAACTGCCTCTCTCCACTAAAATCATCTACCAGCCGTGCATCTGGAATCTATTGGACGGTCATATTAATTTCATGGAGTCACTCTCAACTCTCTGTTGTGTGTGCTCCTCTTTTGGGCACAAGTGCAGAGACGCATTAATACCTTTCCCCCAAAAGTCACAGAAAAGCCACTTACGTATTCTTCGTTCGAGGATAAAAGTGTGTCAGATGGAGTTAGCACAGTTTCGAATTGGTTGCGACATTGACAAGGATTGCAGTCTGGCTAGGATAAAAACGGAACGTGTAACACTGACTGCCACACACCGGTGAACATGACGAGGTGAAAAATGATTGCTGCATTAGAAGCAGATGTAAAAAGCTGGAAGTTGGAAAGGAAGAAACGAGATTTTTTTTACTGTGATCCTAGATGCAACCTTTTAGTAGCCGTTGTGGTGGTCTGGTCGTTGGGGTATTACTCCTCCCGAGAGTGGTAGTTGTTCACGAGCACAGCTGTATAGGTAGACTGAAATGATGAAACTAGAGTTTATTGGATTTTTCTCTCTCCGAGTTTCTATATTTCCCGTGTAGATTTGGAAGCAATTTTTTTCCAGCATTTTTTTTATTTCGTGACTGCTGGGTGCTGCCTCTTACACATGTTTTTTGTAGAACCACCACAACCATACGACTTGAAATTCATTTTTTATTGCAGTTCTCTTCGTTTCACATGCGCTACGTAAAACCAAAACCTTTGGTCACTCAACACTTTTAAGCACTGCGGACAAGTGTAATGGGAGCACCTGAAGTGAATGAGCTGGATTTCCACGAAACTGCCCCGTTGACCATTTAGATAATTGAAAATCTGGAAAAGTAAAAAAAAAAGAATCACGGTTAGTTTAATCCAGTCCGGAAGGCTGCAATGAAACACCCCATACTAACCAGTCAGACTATTGGTACAGAAAGTGAAATATGAAATTGACCTGCAAAACCTGACCTTGTTCGGACCAAACTTATAAATTGAAATAATATAAGAGTAGGTATATACGTTTGAAATATCACTAACTCTTGGTGGATATTATTCCTTATTTCAAATTTTGAGTTAAAGGTTTCCTATATTCTTATTACTATACCCCCATGAATAAAATATTTGAGAGTGTGTGTGCGCTCGTCTATTATTCAGCATGAAAATAAAAGTTGTTTGATTTCCCTGCAAGGTTATAGTTCTCTACCCATCTATCTCGGCTTCCACTTTTCCACTTTCCATTTTTTCCTTTCTCCTAGCATGGGAAATGCTCGTTCTTCTTTTGGGATTTGGGGTCTAGAGCACACTTTTTTTATATATACAAAAAAAATCAAGGGTAACATGTGAAAAACCTGGTTTTACACCAGGACACAAGTTTTTCTCTTTGCTTCCCTGAGTAGCACCTCTCCGCAGGCAAGTTGTCTTGTACTTGAGGAAACGAGAAAAAGTTGACTTGTTACAGTTTCCAAAAAAAACTTTATTTCAGCAGATTGTTGCAAGGCATCATATCGCTTTTTTATGATGATGGCGGCGATGCGAGAGAGAGAAAGAGAGCATTATGATGAAACGACGTTGACAAATCGAGCTAGATTTCTATGAAGATTTATGCTCCTGCAGCAACAGCAGGGTAGCTGCAGCAGTAAAGCGGAAAATTCATATTTATTGTTGTCCCTACTACGTACACACACCCACATTACGAGACTGCGTGGTCTCCAGACGGTTTAAAAGTGAATCGTATTTTTAGCCAGAGCAACCATTTTTTGTATGACTTATAATTGAGATTTTGAATGGGGACCAATTTTGTGTAATTTTCCTTTCTCTCTCTCTCCTGTAATTGCAATCACGTTCTCTATTCACTCCCGCTCGACTAATATAATAATCACACTTGATTAGACACCCACTTGCCAGTGTACTCAGCATTGGGAAACTCATTATACAAATGTGTAGTATGCTTTTTAGACTTTCACCTTTCCAAAATTACCAACGCTAGAATGCCCACCACGATCGAGGCTCCCAAAAACGAAAATGAAGGCAAAGTGTTAATTACTGCGTGGCCTGTGTCTGTCGTAAAAACGGAATGATGTACTGAATATTGCATTAATCAATGGTAACATATACGACACATTGGAGCAAAAGGGGAAAAGGCTGACGGGAAAATATATATGTATATAAAAAGAAATTCGTGCACGCCACCCGTAGAAATAATATTATGTGAATAATGAATGAATGAATGCAGTATGCACCCTTTCACTTTCAATAGGCCACACTAATACGCCAAACCACCACTTGATCCACTTGAAACCCTTCCAAGAGAGCTGCTGTAAGTGGTGTGTCGGTTTTTTCCTCCAAAAAGTTGATATAATTTGGAGGAAAAGTATAAGTGTAGATGAAATAAATGAATAAAAACGGTTACAGCCTGTTTCTTTTGTGATAGCTGCAAAAGCGAACACATTTTATTCATCATGGAAAATGGGAACGAGAAGAGGACGCCCTGTTTAAAAGTAATTTGTGTAAAGCGACACAAGAATTAAAATTAAAAATAGAGCTGCCCTCCTCTTCCATCAGACAAACTTTCGTAAAAATGTTTTATGAACTTTTGAATAAAAGGATGGGAGACGACACAAACGAAATATATGAATACTCAGAAACTCGCTGAGGAAGACAGATGTTTTGTGATATATTGTGATGATGACGGTTTGTGACTGTTTTTTCCTCCTGCTTTCAGGAAGGAGAGCAGTTAGAGCAGTATAATATGGTACATACGGGGAGCAATAATGAAATATTATGCAATGTGGCCGTGATAAGGTGGAAACATACAAACAGAACGGCATACTATTGTTAACATAAAAAACGTTTTCCCGGAATATACAACTTTCTTTTTTTTAGATATTTATATTTATGTTCGTTGTATGTACGTATGGCCGTGATGCACTTAAATAGAAAAAAGGGGATAAATTCGGCACGGATAATTTGCATGCAACCGAGAACACTCGTGGAAATCGGCGGCGACTAACCTTTCGTGTTTCTCGCTTGTTTGGTGTGTAGACTCAAGTGGCACAGCCAAAACGTGCATTTGTCCCTTTTTTTTCACGTCAACCCTGGTGACTGACAAAGAGACGAGTAATGATTCCAGCTTTTCATTCCACTACTTTCTTTCCGTTCGGCATTACATGAGAAAACGGAAATTGAGACTATGTAGTTGAGAGTGTTAGTATTACTTTAAAGCATGCTGATTATATCTGCGACTAGACTCAAAATTGGAAGGGTATGGATATTCGGGTGTAATTATGTGTGTGTGCAGTACCCTTCTTTAGTATTTCCACTGGTGCCACACCACTACAAAGTTGTGTCCTATGAGTTGAGAAACTTCTTTGATTTTGCTGGTGCCAGAATGAGAGAAGACGAATATCCTGAGTGAGTGCTCTTTAGGATTTCCACTGGTGCCACACCACTACAAAGTTGTGTCCTATGAGTTGAGAAACTTCTTTGATTTTGCTGGTGCCAGAATGAGAGAAGACGAATATCCTGAGTGAGTGCCTCTGGAATTTCCTTTTACTTTTGCGATGAATTCAGCTTTCTCCACTTTCACTAGGAGCGAATACCATTCCTTTTTTTACTCCTCTTTTTTATACCCAAGAAGATCCCTCTTGCTTCATTGTCTTCGATGATTCACTTTCAAAAGGAATTACGTCTTTTTAGCTGGTGGCAGTTTGAACAGGAAATAATTGTTTGGTTGACATACAATGCAGATAGTATGTTTGTTTTCAAGTTATTACAAGTGCTCTCTCTTTGTCCGGTATTTCTCGCTGAGTACGTATTTGGCGAGGAATATTTTTTTGTAAATGACGAAGAATAAAAAGGGGAATGCGAATGTGATGTGAGCTACAAAAAAAATCCGTGGAGTGATGATGATGAGAACGTGGCAAAAAAGAGGAAAATGCTTGAAAGATACTTGGTAGGAGGAGAAGAGCTCACTTTGCACAATGTTAGACACAACGTTACACAGTAATTTCAGCGATGGTAAATGGCCACATTACAATTCAATTTTTAATGTGAACCACATATATCGTATCGTTCACTACTTTTTTCCCTTTGTGTAGTACGTGCCCCCTTGGTTGAAAAGTCAGTCGAGTGTTACAACAGCGAGAATGCGGGATCCACAGGATGCCCATGTTCTCCTTTGAATATGTACTTCAATACTGGCCAAAGTTTTGAGATGAATAGCGGTTGAAGAAGACGGCAGAAATAATGATGGCGAGGATGGAGGAGTAGAGCAGAAGCAGTATGAAAATAGCGGGCAACAGCAGTACACACACACACGAGTTCCCATGCAGTTCTTACAGCATCTGGAAAAACATGGAAGCTCTGGGAGCAATAGACCCACAGTCTTCTTCTTAAGTCTTCTTAAGTAGAGAGCCAATGTGGATGAAAAAGAGAAGGGTCGTATTACTCAAAAACAGATTCCTTAGAAGACTTTCAAACGGGGAAATAGGGACAAAAAGTTTGCTCTGCTCGTTCCTATGAAATTAACCCTCACAGTTTTAAAGATATTTTTTGAATGGTCATATACCAACAAGACGAGCTAGGCTGGCAAGGAAAACAGTGACAGTGACTTAGCTCAGAATTTTTATTTCTAACTACGATGGTTTTCATATACACAAGGCGATTTGGCTACCCCTCGCGTTGACTCCACCAGAGTGTCAATAAGAATGCATAGAAATATGAGGGTACGTACGCATATTTACAATTTACAATACAATGTATATTATTACCTCATGCCATGCTGCTAAAAAAAGCAAAGGGGAAAGATGGCAATATAATGGGAAACGGGAAACAAGTCCATGTGCACTGGTAAAATAAATGTAATGGTGAAATTCATCTTGGCCTATCTTACTCGTGTAGGTATTGCCCATTATGAAAGGAAAATTGTTACTGTTTCCTGGCCAGTGCTGTTGCGCTGCCTTTTCCTAAACTAAGCTCAATGAATGCTCCCTGGTATGTGGCACTGGAAACTACTTTTATATAACTTTTTTTCGGGCTTTCTCCGCTGAACTTGTGGGAAGAAATAAGCTAGCATTGGCATCCGTTTCATTACGTCGCCAGAGGTTCACGAGGAATAATGTAGAATTTTAGCAGTGGTTCTGGTGCTGCTGCTGCTGCTGCATGCCGTCGAGTTTCCTCTGGATCGCTAGTTCCCGTAGACTTTTGCACACTGCTGGTGAGTCTCCCTTGCTTGCTTGCTTGCACACATAGAACCTATGCGTTATGTGTACCCACTATCCGTAGTATTGATCTCCATGCCAGATGAATACCAACTGACTCCCTGGTTCACCCTACTGGGGAAGAAGAAGGTGCAAGTAAACGTAGTATTTCGGGAGAAAGTGTATAACCCAAAGCATTTTACTTGTTGTCACGACCGGGCCGTTTTCTCTCTGCAGTAGTTTTCACTACTACACGGCGGACGATGGGAAAGGAGCCGAGTCAGATTTTGAACGTTAGTGGAATTTTTTTTGCACCAGCGAGGTACGACATTCCCTTTCATTCCCGGTATCTTTTTGACACGTTTTAGCTGTGCATTTTCCTACTGGGATTGTTCCGATGGTTGCTCCGATGAGCGAGGACGGTTATAATAATATAACTGAGACATAGGCTTCAATCGATACGTACAATATAGACAAACTGGGATGCTAAATGTTTATAGATAATATATATACGCCTTTTCAGGAGAACAGAGGGAAGAAACGACGTTTATTTCATATAGCGGTGGTGTGTATATGTAGGTATACGCTGCTGCTGGGGAAAGGGAATCTTTTTTCCTGAATGAGTATTTCTCCGGCCAGACTTTTGCCTCGAGGAGTGCAAGTAGTACGATTAAACTCACAGCTTCCTATATATCCAGAAGAGATCCCTTGGTTGCATACAAGCCGAGCCAAAGGGGGAAAATGGAAATATGGTCTCAGATGGAAATAACTATAATGTAGTCTTTTTCATAGCGATTCGCAAAAATGATGGCAAAAGGAATCATAAAAACTTTCCATTTACCTACTTTTTTTAACAGAGGATAAGGCATGACTTGTGTTTGAATGGGGGACTTACTCCTTGGTACTATTTTGGAGACCAGGGACAGGGACCAGTTACACACATTACTTTCATACGGGTAGTTTGTTGTGGTGCATGCATGGTGGTTTGGTTACTCCTTGCTTCACAGGCCATATGCTGCATCATTACAACTAAATGATGTCGGTTTACAGACTTCGTCAACGAAATAAAATATCCCACAATACTACTTGGTCCATCAACCTATGTGCACTTTATGTCTTTTTGTGAAAAAGTGTGGTTTGTTTTTTGTTGGCAGTGGGATGCACCGAAAGAGTGGAGATGTGGAGTGGAGAGTTATTACTTGATGGATTTTTGGTGTCCTAGTGCTTTGTCTAAATTTGTATTCTAGAGCTTTTTGGATACTTGGAAAAAAGTCAGATGGATTCGCCTTTGTTTTTGTTATCATTCTTTTTTTTTCTTTTAACCCTTTCATCCTCCACCAGAGATGTAGATATATATACATATACTGAATGGATATGTAACGGTCCATCCATTGTGATCTCTGCGAAATCAGATGGTTGTTTCCGACAGGGAAGAAGCATGAGTGGGAAGCAAAATAATAAAAAGGGGTTTTATAGTCTTTACAACAATACATAGGTAGTTGTTTATAAAAAATGGAGTGAAACTGCATGGGATATTACAGAACCAGGACTGGGAGGTTTTTCTGTAAATGTTATGCTGATCTGATCTGAAGTTGAGCCTTCAGTTGTAAAAGCCCCAGGTACCCGGATTTTACAAGGTGGAAGCCGGATTTCATGAA
>JAANSN010001917.1:0-28310 GCA_036850665.1 Dicranocentrus wangi | reverse complement strand
CGTACGTACGTACCACATCACATCCACATGCACCAACACACCACACCACTGTCTTGAAGGAGGCAAAAATATGATGGTGTCTTGCCAAATAGGGTCTCTTTTCAAAAAAGAATCATCATGAATGATACACAACAATGCAACCCATGTGCTAATGCCACAAAATGGCAACAATAGACAAAAAGTCTTTTTTTTGTACAATGTTTTACTGTAAAATATTGGGCTGGGTTTCGCTCTCAATAATAATCATAATAATATAATAATAATATGCGCTATTGGTGGACGGGTGTTCTCCTCCTGTCTGTCTGCCATTTCCACTTGTGAAAAACTAGAGATATAGGGGCTCTGTTTTTTTAACTTACACCAGGTTGTATAAACAATAAAGAATAACATTTTTTGTATTATTTTTCAATCAGTCATTGTTATTAGCGGTTGAGAGCTCTGAGATGTTCCTTTTCTGATAAAATTGTTGTTGTTTGTTATACATGCGTGTTGTGAACAGGATTAATAGGGATGCATGTACTACATATAATATGGCTTATAAGAACACTGTTGTAAAATGTGTTTATGCAATTATGAAGCACGCATAATATGGTAATTTAGTTGGCAATGAGAGTAAGGAAGGAGAGAGAGAGAGAGAGAAGTCATTAGGAGAGTGTTTGTTAAGAGGGTGCGTGGGTAGAATAATATGCATTATGAAATCGTAATCAGATCAACAACAGCAACAATCACTCGCCAAAAAAAGTTTGTATGACCATATGGACATTTAATAGAAGAAAAATAAATATGTAGCGGAGGAAAATGATGAGATGATATTCCGACCGAGCTCATAATTTTGATTAATTGTGTTCCACAGGTAATGTCGACATAGTCAACGGAAACTTGAAGCTCATCCTTGGCTTAATCTGGTCACTCATCGTCCGCTATCAAATCGGACGATCTAAATTCCCACCGAAAAAGCTCATGTTGGCCTGGCTCCGAGCCGCCCTGCCTGGAGTGGACATTAACAACTTCACGTCAGACTGGAATTCCGGGGTGAAGCTCTCCGCGTTGGTGGACTACTGTCGTCCTGGGTCCGTTCCAAATTGGAAGAATTTGGACCCCAAGGATGGGGTCAGGAATTGCAGGGTGGCGATGGACATTGCCAAGAAGGAGCTGGGCGTCCCAATCGTGCTGGACCCAGAGTATTTGGCCTCCCCCCATTTGGATGAGTTGTCGGGAATGACGTACATTTCCTATTTCATGAGGGAGAACGGGCCGGGCTATCGGTCGACGCTGAACTGGGTTCGGAATCAGTTGCCGCAGAATCACATTTCAAACTTTACGGTGAGGTTATATATATATACGGCAGGGGAAGAAAGAAAGTTTATTTGATATACAGTAGAGATCAAATCTGAATCTGAATACGAGGGGGGAAAATATTTGCGTGATGAGGGCTAATCAAAATATAATATTGTCATTTTTATGTAGACTGACTGGAACAGTGGAGAGCTGTTGTGTGAGCTTGTGCGTTCATATGGAGGTCCTGTGCCGGGCATTGAGAATATGTCGACGGATACAGATCACTGGGAGTCCAACCTATCCATGGGTAAAGAAAAGAAGAGTGATATATTATGATAAGCAATGACATGAGTTTCGTATAGTTTTCGTTGATGATTTGTACTTTTTTTTTTAAATAATCTACGTGTTTTCATCTTATACATTTTATGTATTTTATCTTATCTTATGTATTTTCTCATTTCTAGCCATGAAAGGAGGGGAAAAGCTTGGCGTGTCATCGCTACTACGACCTAAAGACATGGCAGACCCGCTAGTAGATCATTTGGGTGTTATGGCATATACAGCACAATTTCAGTGGCTACCCACCCGCCCCCCTCCCGGTCAGCGTGTTACTGTGTCATGGGAATCCAGAGCTTTTAGGAAATCCGACCCGGTATGACAACAAACAGAGCAACCCGTCGGCTGCTTGCTGGCTGCTCCTTCTTTCACAATTATTTTTTAAGATAAAAAATCTGAGAATAGCGATCTAAAATGCTTTGTTGAAATTGCTCTCCTTTTTAGATAAACTTTCATGTTGAAATCAACGAGGAAATTTCCGACTACCGGGAAATCACCGTTGAGGTGAAAGGGCCCTCCGGGAAAGTTGACTGCAGGCTAAACCTAAATCCCTCTGGAAATGGGGGCAAGGGAGCGTTCACCGCGTCGGAGATTGGGATTCACGAGGTGGTCGTCAAATACCAGGGAGAGCCCGTAGTAGGCTCTCCGCTCAAATGTCGGGTGCTACCACAATATTCGGAAATAAGTTACACGGGACTGTCCCCCTGCGCGGTGGGCTCAGTCGTCGAAGTTTTAGTCAATCCTCAAGATACTAGTCCATCAGGAGCCAAATTAGAATTCCTCGAAGTAGTTGCAATCTCGCCGAGCGGAGCGAAAAAGCCATGTATGGTGAATCGGGTGGAGGGTGGCTTCGCTGCCACCTTTAAGCCTGACGAGCCGGGGGAGTGGAAGGTCACCGTTTTGTACAAAGGAAAGGACATTCAAGGATCCCCATTTCCGTGCTTCGTGTATGATCCAAATGGTGTTGTGGTAGGTGGAATGGAATAATACGCAAAAAAAAATAAAATAAAATCCCATTACAAGTTCCAGTTCCTCTTTTGTCTCACAGATTGACTACATCATATCATTGAGCTTTTGTTTTATTACAGCTGGACACGCTGGAAGGTGCTTTGCCCGGATTGCCATTCGCATTTATTTGCGATGCACGTGGGACTGGAGGTCTGGGTGACGTCGAGATCGATGTTACGCACGAAGGACGGTAAGGAAAAATAAGTGACATAAACATGACATGTGGCTTAATTGTATTTGGGTATTTTCCTATTTTGCCGTTTGCCGTGTACTTTGATAACGTCATTGTACCTGCGTATCAAAAAAATATTGTTGCTTTAGGAAGTTGTTTTTTGCGTGTACTGCGTTTACAGTATAAGTATTTGTATTTTTGTTCGTTCCACTGATTTGACTAATTGACTGTGCTGTTGTGTAACAAAGGTTCTCCCGAAATAAGTTCAGATTTTTATTATAATCGTTGCTTTACATGACATACCATATATTTGCGTACATTTTGCGTGGGCTTATAAAATTCTAAATCGGATCAGGGAATAGATGTCTAGTAGATACATAATATGTTTAGAAAGAAGTTAGCATATAACTTTATTCAGAGAATCCGGAGGAGAACAATAATATGCGTCGTTGTTTGAGCTGAGAACGTTGCGAACACGCATTGTTTCCATCTCATGAGTCATGAGTTTTATTGGAAAACACAATGTTTACTTTGTGGGCGGACAGGGAATACTACTTGTCTGGCCATGGCAGTAAGTACGGTTTACGTAAGCTTGTGAAAAAACAGTGAACAGTCAAAGTTGTGATAAAAATACGGATGTGGCTCATACTGCTCTTGGAAGTGAGTCACAAGGTCTGTAGGTAGAACAAAGTCTGCTTGTTATTATTCTCTCTAGGCTTTGGTGAAAGTGAAATGTGATGATCCCTATAAATGGTTCGGAGAAATTGGAGAAAAAGGTGGTGGGCTTATGCTTTCTCCTGGGAACACTTTCTTTGCTACCTTTTCTGCTTACACCAATGACTACGGATACGGATTGCAATCTGATCGCTTTCACTATTTATGTTGTATGTATGTAGTATGTAGATACATACTAGATTTGTTGCAGTTACATACATACATGAAACAGGTAACACCCAATGCAAACTTGACCGAGAATTTTAGTTTCCCAACGACAAATCTATCGTAAATATCTGTAAACCGTGTTAATTTTTGAAATACTTTGACTTCGAAGTCATACTATTATTTATTTTTTCAATCACAGATCCATCCCGTATGATACGGAATACATTGCGGATGGCGTTAAGAGGATTTTGCTACCTGTCCTCAACGCCGGCAAGCACCGTGTCCATGTGTACTTTAACGGAAGAGAAATTAAAGGTTTGGCTCAGCTCATACTTTTAATCATGTTTCAATTGTCACCAGAAACGTTACTACTACTTTGGAAGCGTTGAGAACGTCTTTCATTGTAATGCATATTATTTTTCAGGATCCCCATTCAGTCTCCGCGTGGGTTCCAGCCGTTCCCGCAGAAAAATCAAAGAAGGCTCTCCCAACACCATTCTGGGCAAGACCCGCAGTTTCGACAAAGACGAGAGCTTCGGGATTCTCAAAAACTCTACCTCTTCCAACCTCCAACAACAACACTCTTCCAGCGCGACCACCACCACTTCCGCCCTACACAACCAGCAATTTACCAATTTGCTCAATAAAACACTTTCCGGCGGCGGCGGAGCCGCCTCCCCGACCTTTGACACGAGCACGTCCAGCAACCGCACCACAAGCACGAGCAACAAGTACGACTCGTTTGAGTTGAGCTCATCGCGGGAGAGGGCGGAGCATCACCTCCGTCAGCAGCAGCACCACGACAACGTGGACGCGGTTCACTCCCGGTTGAAACTGAGTAGTCCAACGGGAGGAGGAGGAGGTCCTCCTCGAAGTGGGGATCTGTTCAGCTCCAAGAAGTTTGGAAGTGCCAACAAGGTGGTTTCCAGCTCAATTGAGAATTTGTCTTCAGCTCAAGCCCTGAAAAACCTGTCCAACTCGACGAGACAGCATCACAATCAAAGCTTGCTCCATGAGTCTTCCTTAAGTGCCAAAGCGACCACGTCCTCCTCCTCCGCCCACACGTCCTTCCAAGAGCAGATCCAACAGTCACGCCAGCACTATGCCTCAAACTTTAATGGGATTGAGTCGCAGCAGCATCAGCAGCAGACGACGACGACACCGACAAACGGCTACCATCATGGGGATATTGTTGTCGACGGGGATGGACTCGGAGTGGTCCTCGTTCACTCCCTTGTCACCGTTACAGTCAGCTCCGAGTTTGGGCATACTTCATTGGAAAACATTAACGTTGAAGTAACAGGTAAAATGCATAAAAATAAATAAATCCTCTACGAAAACTTGTTTCCTTCTCATCATCATCGTCATCATTGCGGCAAACTAAACTTTTCTTTCTTTCTAACAAAATGAGCAAGCGCCGCCACCGCCTTCATCGCCAACTTAATTAATTATCACTAATTGAATTTCTCGGTTACTAGGTCCAAGTGGTCGGCTTCCTGTGCGCCAAGTAGGTTCAGGATCTTCAATAAGTGCCAAATACACACCAGCGGAGGTTGGTGAGCATCAAATCGATATCACTCTCGGCCAAAGACCGATTGAAGGCTCGCCTTTCAGAGCTGCCGTCTTCAATCCGAAAGCCATAAAAGTTACTCGTGTGCCAAATGGGGTGGTTGGGAGACCAGTTGAGATTGAGAGTAAGCTTACCACGCATGCAATGCAATAATGCAATGCATGAAATAATAATAAACGATATTCTATTTTTAGAAATTCATTACCTCCCTTTTTTGCCTTGAGACTTATTATTATGAAACCTAACCTAACCCTAATGGTTGCTCTAATTATTATTATTACTAATTCCTAAAATATTCCAGTTGATGGACGAGGTGCGGGTCCAGGTCACCTAGCCATATTGGTGGATGGAGGTCGCGTCACAAGTCAAGTGAAAGCGCTCGGGGATCACAGATTCAAAGCCGTGTTTGTCCCACATGATTCTGGTCTTCACGCTGTGGACATGACGTTCAATGG
The DNA here is from genome assembly GCA_036850665.1 of Dicranocentrus wangi. Lineage (NCBI taxonomy): Eukaryota > Metazoa > Arthropoda > Collembola > Entomobryomorpha > Entomobryidae > Dicranocentrus > Dicranocentrus wangi. The sequence continues at coordinate 22,609 of JAANSN010001917.1, read as the reverse complement.
GCTTCCCGTTCCAGGTCAGACTACAGTTATATATCATATTATCACATCACATCACGAATGTAATCTAGTTTATCATAATCAACACGACTTGCGTAAAAATGCCCTCTCGTCAAAACATTTCAATTAGGGTTAGAATTGGAACATCTAAAAATCCCTCGAGCATGCCAGAACAAAAAAGAGTGTGCCTTGGTCTGGGTGCTAAAAAAGTACGGTTTTAGTAAGCATCTTGTTATATGACAAAACAGCTACATGAAACATGAGTGATGTGATGAGAACATTATATTTTCACATCCGCGGATGCACACAAGGCTAAAAAGGTATTTTTTCATGTTTACTTACACAAAATCTCCTCTAAAAAACTTTTTTAAAGCACTTCTAACAGTTTTTGCAAAGCCCCTAGAACAAAGTTTTTCTACCGAGCTACGCACATAAGTACATACATCCATCTCATAGCTATTACGTACAACTCATTATTACTACTTGTTGGCTTCACAGCCAGCACTTTTGGACACAGGTGTGCACTTCCTTCTAAACGGACTAGAGAGAACCTGAACCTGACTATTAAAAATCATTTTCCGCTGCCTTTTCTTCTGCAAAACTGACGATGAGTAGAGCACGCAGAAAGGTGGTGGTTGGTGTGGTGGTAATAATAGAGCTCATCCTACCGGTCATTATATATTACAAGGTGGAAGTTGATTACATTTGCCAAAAACCCATGAAGAAGGTGAACATTGAAATGAAATTGCCTACTTTTCATCAGTCGAAGAAACTCACCAAATACTATGGTCATCATCATCATCATAATATTACCTGTATAACTGAAATCAGAAATTCGTTCGTTCGTTCGTTTTTTTAGAGAGGAAACATGCTAACAGTCCTGCCAAAAGTCTGTGAACTAACCACAATTCATAAAATGGTGTGAGTGTGAGGGAGGATGTATGAAATGAAACTAGAGAAGAGAAGAGATGTGGGATGGATGGATGTATCTACACAGAAAAATATTTTTGATACATGTTTCTAGAAAAAAAATATCTTGATAATGGTGCTCACTGGCTGGAACATGAGTGCGGTGGTGGAGGTGCATATATATATAAGAAAAAAAAATTACATAGGTTGCAAAAAGGAAAAAGGGGGCATTTTATCTTTTGAAACCAAGCTGAACCTCAGAGTTGCATTGACCGCTGAAGGAAAATGATGATGAATTTCCTTCCTTTCTAATCGAGAGAATAGTCCAAATTCAATTTATAATTACCTTCAGATCATCATAAAGTGGAGAATCTTTAAAGGAAATTAAAGTTTTAGGGAATTGAAAGAATAGAAAAAAAATTAATAGCTTTTTTTTGGGGAATCCTGAAATTTAGTGGTGCTTATGTTTTTGTGAAATTAAGTATTTACGTCATTTCTTGGAAGATATTCCGATAGAGATATGTCGGGACTGGATATTCCGAGTGCGTGCATAAATCGTTATTTGGGTTCGCAGATCAAATGCGGATTGTGATTTTTCAATGTAATTATTGAAAATGTGAAATTTCTATTTTTGGGGGTGCAGGTGCTTGGTTGGAATACGTGTTAGATTAGGATTAAAGTGTTCAATTCTAATTAGAAGTAGATAAGTGAAAATGATTGGGGAGCAGATGAAACCGTGGGCTCCGCCGATTTCGCTATATCAGCAGGATTCCCATTTCAGAGCATTTGGAGGGATTCGTAAGAAACTTTTAATAATATTTACTACTCGTTGCTCCTAATTGAACCGCATATTGGCTTACTTATCAGCGGTTAAATACTCATCGATCGAACGTCCCGACCGACTAACTTGGCTTTATAGTCCCTTTCAAATCACAGATTAAACATAATGACTGGATCTGTAGTTATTTGAAATTTGAGTGTGTATTTAAATTACATGAGCGTCACATAACTATTACACCCGAGGTTTTACATTGTTCTACTTCTAACTAATACGTTTTCTGGTTCTGATTGACTTTTTTATTAAATGATGATGCACCCTGTTCTCTTATAAGGCAAATGGCACTCACACGTATTGTCAATTGTCAGCAGCATTGCTTTTATCAAATGGGATGTCAAACATGTGATTCAAGAAAAAAAAATTATTTTGCAAAAAAACCAAACTCAATTTGGCAATGAGATCATCCGCATACAAATTACTACTCAAGTCAATCTACTACTACCACTACCACCAGACGCAGATTGTACAGGTTGTAAAAGGATTTAGAGAAAAAAACTTGTTGGATGATAGTGCGATGAATCGTGCTATGTTTGCATATTAAAGTTTTGTGTGAGTATTAAATATTTTACTACACGTTATAGACTTTTGCATATTTCGACACAGAGGAGTCAAAATAAGTTAAGCAAAGCACCGGTTGTGCTTATAACTTTTTCAGCTTGAAGCAACCCCAACCCAACTACATGCAAACTACACCAAGTTTTACCCAAAATACCAGAGTCGTCTTATACGGTGGTATTGGTGTTGGTGGACAACAAGTGTGTAAAGAAGAAGGAATGTGCATTAGATTGCTCACCCACTATATATACGTATATATATATACCTCTATATCCACCTTATTCCTTTACACCTAGCTCCGTTTTCCAACAATTGAAATCTCGCTCAGCAGCCCAGCCAGCGACACTCAGGCACACGAACAAACAATATTCTTCTTAAGCCTCTCAGTCAGTCAGTCTCTACCTGTATCCAACAATGCATTAAAGACCAAGTTATTACATTATAATATGCATATACCCCACAACCCCACTTGCTATATACCTGCCTCCTTCACCTGTTTAATGTATTGAACCTTGAAAATAATCTGATGTCTGTGTGTTCACGATAATTCTCTCTCTCTCTCTCTCTCCATCCTTTAGAGCCATAGCGCCTCCAACTTTCTTGTAAAAGGTGAATTTTTATTTTAGAAAATTTCTCAGAATTAATATACAAGGCTTACAAATTCGTTTGTCGTTCTCTAAGGTTTCTTCACAGGGAAAAAAAAACTTTTCCCAAAAATATTTAATGTAGATTTGTAGGCGACATGTAATCCCTGCCGAATGGCCATGAATAATGAAATTTAAAATGGTTTATGCGTTGCTGCCTTTCCACCACCATCACACGTACTGATTCGAAAACTAAAAAGTTATGTTGTGTATGTAATGTAATGTAATACAGCCACTTGTAAACAAAATTCACTTGACTAAACAACAAAACAAGTGAAAAAAATTGATAGTTTTGTAGGCGGCTTGAGGGTGATGATGTGATGTGATGGTGGTGGTGGTGGTGGCAGTTTTCGTGTTGTATAATGCATTTTGTTGATGCTATAAAAAATTATGTCTGAAAATTAATGTTATTCCTATGAGAAAACACGAAAATATCGGAATATCTCGAGAATGCATTCACGCACTCATATAATAATGCGCAACAAGAGGAGTACGTACAAACCTGACTGCAACAACATGGATCAAATACGTGGATACATACTTGAACATTTTCATTGTTGATCCATCTTTGCCTTGCCTTACCTTTACCTTAGTGCATTGCACGTCCGTACTTACGTACCGTACGTCTACGTCTGCAGAGTAAAAATTCCTTTTCCTTAATCTTGTTTTCTAAAGGTATTACCTACCTGTCCTTACTCCTCGCCTCAGTCTTATTATTACTTACTATCCTCCTGCATCGCATCGAATTCCTGTAGTATCAACAGGTGAAGTTTCTTATCCTCTCCTCTTGTTGTGAGTATCATATATACATTAACATTCATTCTTATAGCTCAAGGCTTACTTACCGTCGTCGTCATCATCGTCGTGTGTTCACTTCACGTTAACATCATGAAACATTGAATACACACATATTTATAATATATGTAAGGTTACGGTGGATTGTGGAGTACACACACAATGCAACATTAAAATGCAAAGAATGATACCCCTTTTTAATCCTTTGCTGCTTCACGGGGTCTCTCTCCTCCGCTCAGTCAGCTCCTTCAGCCAAGTTTACCACAACAGAGTTGGCTCGGCCATTTAGTTACTTGATAGAATTTCCCTAGTGCGAATCAAAGGAAAAAATACTTGTTATTATAATATTGTTTTGCGTTGACATTTTCTTTTTTCGTGGAGGAAAAACAAAACCACTACTGGCAGAGAGTTGACCAAAAACCTAGAAACGCAGTGTACTGTATAATAATACAAAAAAAACTCATTTTTTGGGAAGACTGACAAAACAAAACGCTTGTGGAATTTGGAATTTCGGTTTTTTCGGCTTTCACGGTGTTTTGCGCTGGTCTGGTGTGTTGAAAAGTTGGGATTGTGGCAGCGTGTGATTTGATGTGAAAAGAAGAAAATCAATACTTGAAGAGAAAAAATAGTAAAATATTTTGTGACCTTGTTCATTGTGTCATCAACTCATCAGCGTGGTTTCCATTTTTTTTGGCGTGTGAGATTGTGAAGGTGGTTTAGGTGGTGGTGTTGGTAGTGTCAGTCAAACGGGGTTGATTGGATTCCTGACGTATTCCAGGTATGGAAACTATATCATCTTCCGTTCTCTAACAACTCATCTTGTCTATTGAATTGAGTGCAGGAAGCAGAGATAAAGCGTACAAGTGGAATTGGCAAGGGAGAATGACTCTTATTTTGTCGCAGGATAGGCAGGTCATTGTTCGGATTTTCCTTTTCATAAAAAAGGTTTTAAAAAACATCAGGGATTTCTTCGCAGGGGTTATAACCTTTTCGTGATTCGTCGCTTATCTTCATGAATTCATTTTTTTTATCTTGTTACAATTTTAATGAGGGAACTAGTCGGAGTGGAGTTCTCTCTCTGGAGTGGAGGAAACTAATAATCTACAGAGTTTTTGCCCATGATTGTGAAACACCTCTTCTGATATTGCCATATATCTATCTGCTTATTACTTCATTTTACTAACTAAAGCACATTTCATCAGATCCAACAGAATGCAAAAACAAAGATTTTTACTCAATTTCACTACCTCCGCACAGTACGTACGACGTACGATTTAGAAATCAATCCTTCAAACATTTATCAATTATCAAGAATCAGGCATTAAAACCAACGTGATTTATGTGTAGAAAGAACGAAAACACGCCACGATTAATTGATTGGGGATTGAGCGATATCCCTCGAAAATATATCGTAATAATATATATATGCATCCACGAAATCAGAGAGTAATAAAAATGCTCTTGCTCTTGCACTTGTTGGTTGTCAACACGTAGCCTTTATGTTTACAGCTACAAGTTCCTTACAAGTTTACTTCATTCCCTCCTGCGCTACACACTACACAACAACTCACGTTTAATTGAAAGGCATATGAATAAAAAGGAGAGAAAAAAAAACAAAAAAAAACTGCACAGAGATGAAATAAGATGTGATGGTGGTGGTGGTGGTGGGGTGGGGGTACGTACCTACGTGCTCAGTTTATTGACAGTCTACTCCCACGCCTTATTAGTAATAGACATCCTGTGTGCGGGGGTTTTTAATACAGTTTTTTTTTTGCAGAAAACGATAATAACTCGCTTGTTATGTATCGAATGGCATGGCGTATACCGCTACTGCAATAACTGGCACTCCTTCTGCACGTACACAAAAGTTATATATGTATATAGTAGTCATCTTTTTGCATTATATTATTCCTTTTGAGATACAGAGGATAATTAAGAGTTTTTATATAAATCTGATTCAGATTCGTTGAGATACATCTCATCAGCCCAGCATCGTCAGTCAGTGCTGACAAGAATTACAGCCTTAATATTCAATGCCAACGGAAAAGCGATTTCCGCTCCGCCGTGAACTGCAAACTGATAGCTGATGATGTGGAGGAAATTATGTGTATATGCAATTGTTGCATTTAGTAAAATATTGTTCCGCCTCCTCCCTCCTCACTCGGCTCAGCTACTGTTGCACTCCCCTTTTTTCTATCATTTCTTCTCTTTTCAATTAGTATCAATATATAAATCGGGATAGGAAGTGGGAATTGGATTAAAGAGTTTTTTTTATATTGCTAATCATATCAATTGCCGAGTGCCACTTGAGCTACGCCGCACAAGAGTGTGTTGTGTGTCAAATTAATGAATTTGCTCTTGAGGTAGGTAGGTAGCTAGGTTTACTCGTTTCTTTTTATGGATTTAGGTAATTACAATCTTGGTTAGCATGGTTCTCTTTCAACTCTCTGGTTTGAAATATAAGGGATAAAAGTAGTAGATAGATAGAAAACCGTGTTACCTCCAATTACCATTCTCATATTTCTCGATAAATGTTGGATGTTGGCAGTAAAACCTTTGAGGAAGGATGAGAGCGCACATTATAATCTTGAAAAGAATGACGGTGATTGCAAAAAGAAACGATGGAATAATTGGAGTTATGATTATTATGCTTTCGATTTTTTTTCAGTTGTTCTCAAGTTGTAAAATATTCGTAAATTTTTACGATGAATATTAGTGATAACATCATCATGATTAATGAAGGTTCCCATTTTAGTCAGTGTTAGCGACAGACATGTTGGAAATTGTTACGATTGTCATATGCTGGATGATTTACACGTCGTAATGTCCATTTAAATTTAAACGGTAGCTCCCTCAAGTCCAAAGATTGTCGATAGTCTTTTTTGTCATGAAGTTTGAGTGTTCGTGTTCCAAGTATTAGCCTACCTAAAAAAATGAAAGGTCGAAAATGTACACCATTTTTTCAGAGGTTTTCTCTGCAAGTTATCAAATAATTGGAGTTTGCCAGATTGCCAGTGCCGGCATTTTTTTTTTCAAGGTTACAAGTGAAATTATTATTATTTTTTCAAAACGATGATGATACGAATGACTACATAAACTCATATTGATGCGCAGATTTTTTTAATAACATAAAGATTAGCCGGAGTTGTAAACCCAAATATGTATTGTTGTTAAATTATAAATAATTGGTTGTTGGAGGGAGTTGGGATGAGAAATCGTTGTGAATTTACATTTATCATTTTCACTTGAAAACATGCATTTTCACATTTAGGGCGGAAAGCGAATCTGTTTCATCATCATCATCATCATTCATTTATCACAAGAGTTTCGACATCCATCCAACAACAACAACAAATATATGTATATATATGTCTACTGAAGAAAACGAACCTAGGGTTGAGGTTAAGGGTACCTCAAAATTACAATACACTATTTTTTTTTCGTTGATATTATTATTTCCCAGGCTAACGAGTTTGCATGTAAATCTCCTCAACATCTCCTCCTCAAGTACATATATCATGCCATTGGTTTAATTAGCATATCAAAATTTTACGAGCTGTGGACTTTACAAGATTTACCGTGTACTCTGCTCAAGACAAATATATTTATTATTATGTTCCGAGTGGATTCGTAACAAGTTTGAAGTACATCAGAAACAGCAGAGCTCTTCTTCTTGGAACCAAACACGCATGAAGTGGAAGGGTTTTTAAATCTAAAAATCCCATTTAATTTAACATTTTATTGTGAGAAGATGAATCCCCTGTGAAAAGGGATATTTATGAGGGGTTTGCTACTAAAATATGAGAGAGAGAGAGAGAAAAATGCTCTTTGCAGCTCTTCCTTTTTAGCTGGTTATACCACGCCTGCCTTGCCTTGAGTACACACACACACACCAACACCAACTGAGCGCAAGGATAAATTGCATTTCGAGAATAAAAAAGGAAGTAATGGAAGCAGAACCAAAAATGAAAAGTACATTTTAATAATATTAATCATCATCATAAATGTGCGCTCTCAAAAGGGATCATAGATCCTCAACCTTTTTCGAATTAAGCTCATCATTCACCTTCTTTTACCACACGGTATGCGAACCTTTTTTTGTTTAAATCTTTAAATTTTTGATTTCAAGTGGTTAAAGAGTAACTAACCATCATCAGCATCCTCATATCCTCATCCCAAACCCGATGCAGCGCATTTACAATAATAATTTTTCTGCCACAAAGGCACATGCATATTATGCACATAGCCATCCTCCAAGAGAGATGATCAAGTATAACTAAAAACATGGTTTGAAAACATATATTCAACCCACTTTTCCTGTCGAAAGCGTATAAAGACAGTGATGATGAATGCACTAACTAACTAAATACAGAGATGTGTGTACGTCTTCAAATCTGCATGAAGTCCATGTCTATAGGGCCCTGCTGCATGCATGCAACACCTTGAAAACAATAACCATTGTCTCGCTCCCAGTCCCAGTCCCTATGAAAGCTCTCCTGTCTTCCTCTCTCTACAATTGGGTAATGCACACCCACAAAAATACTGATGCAGCAGCAACAGCACACACGCATTGATTTAAAAAAAAATCCAAAAATTCTTTCAAGTCGAGTCGAATCGAATCCTATAGTGTGCCAAAACGTCGTCGTCGCCGTCTTCGCAGTGTTTATTTGCCGATATCACTCTGGCTTTTTGCACTTCAATCTTTTGCATTATCGCCTCTCTGTCAAGTCCCCCATTCAATGGCATTCAGACAGTTGAGAATTTTTTTTAAAAACAATGTTGCATTGCGAGCTCGTAGCGCAGAGAGTCCCACCGTACGTACTCTACACAGTCTACACAACAATGCAGCCTCGCTGTCTTCCTCATTCATTCAAGTTGAGTCACTTGAGTAGAAAGTTATTCTTTCTCTGCGAGTGCCTCAAGCTGATTGCTATTGTAGGCAAATACGCTTGCAAGCAGAGTAATAAGTATAATATATAATGATTGAGCTATAGGAATGAGGTCTTGTTGTTCTTGTTTATACATATCTCGGGTGGGATATAGAAAACCTGCATGAGTGCCATTGTGACTGGGTGCACATCTTTGATGGTGATGGTGAATGCTGAAAAAAATGCCAAGTGCAAGGTAGGGAGCTGTCGTAGTAGTAATCAACGTGACAGGATTAAAAGCAAAAAAAAAAGTTAATGGTTTGGTGCGCTCTCTGCTGATGATGGTGATGCATGATGATATGATGATACTCTTCTCGTGTGTAAGGGATTTTGTGTTGAGCTTCAGCGAAAATGGTAACCCTATGCATTAGCAAAAAGGACGATAAATATATATGTAGATATATTCATTCATTTTAGATTCTTGAAGTTGAGAGCTCTGAGTGTGCAACCTGTATGAACTATATGATTAGAGAATGCCACTAAAAATTTGTGGCTTGAGCCTAAACCAAACTACACGTTACGCACATTTAAAGGCCTTTTTGTTCACGTTACATACATTCTTGTCATTATGATAATTGTAACCTCGTAACCTTGCGAGGAATTCAGAGTGCTGACGAGCATGCAAGAGTATGTATGCATGCGTGCGTATAAGAAGGAGAATAGGGAAGTGCACTTTTCATTTTTCCCTTTATCATATTATACCCCTTTTCTCTGGGTGCATGTATTTGTTTTTGCAAAGAAAATGCTGTAATTTAGTAAACAAACTGCAGGAACTTCCTTTGTGTGTAGTTAATGGGAGGAATTTAAGAAGAAGTACGTCATCACGATGCATTTTTCTGTAATTAATAGAACCACAGCGTTAATTTCATCCTGAATCTTTTGGCTGGTAGGTAGGTAGTCTGTCTATATCTGCATTTTGTTTTTCTTTTCCATGTTTGAGTTTGCTTTTTGATGGATTTAAACGGCAAGTCAGAAAAAATTCTAACCACGGAAGATTTTTACACTCTAGGTCCGGTTTTCCATTCGCAATCATTTGTGTTGAGCGAGTTTAAGATTAGAATATTGAACCTCCTGCAATACTTTGTCACATAGTTATTATCGTTGTTAACTTTTCTCTACACTACAACACAATACTTATAATGATTTGTCAACAATGCATCCCGTCTGGCATCGCATATTTGAAGCGTATAAGGAGTAATCGCTGTAACATTGTTTAAAACTGCATTGCGAATCAAATCCTGCCTAAACTGTATTTAATATATCAAATATCATCGTGACTGCTTGAGGCACAAAATTCAGTCAAACAACTTTCTTCGTCGACCACGGATTCAATGTCACAGTAAAATTGGTCTTGAACTGTATGTACCATATTATATTATACTAGTTGATGTCAGTAGGTAGAGCCAGTCAATTACAAAGATAACGCGATCTGTATCACGCTAAAATGTTCAACATCATACATATATATCTTGTATAATACGTATCCATATAATTTACTACAATGATCTATAAGTATGAGCTTCCGTTTCAAACCAAAAATCCTAGAGGGGTACAGCATACACATTTATTTATTCCTGATTTTTTCACGACAAGATTTTTTTTCATTCATTCACCTTCATTCTCACTGCTGCAGGGCTCAGCCACTAAAACTTGCATCTGCTCACACATCATCTCTCAAAAATCTCTAGCACTGCAATATGGTTGAAACGAAAGCATTAAAAAATATTAGCATTCCTAATTTCCCCCCATATATTTATATCTTGTCTGTAGCAGTTGGATTTTGGGGGAGGGAAAAATCCACCTGAAATTAAATGCTGTTACAGGTGAGCAAACGAAAGTTGCTGTTGTACATCTTGAAGGGGAAAAATTTATTTTTTATAGAAAATTACACTTTCAAATATACACGATGACTAAGCCACTGATGCAAATTCTGCTAAAGTGAACGTGGTGATGGTGAACACTTGCCTTGTTTCTGTGACGGTCTAACATGGCTACAAGGGTTTACCTCGTGTGCTCGCTCACACCACACCACTCATATAATTATCAATAAGGAAAGCTAATTAACCGTGTTCAATGAGCATGAACGGGAGGGAAAAAGACTGCCTTTTCAGCCTTCCATCTGCTGCACTCAATTTCCTCGCTAAACGATTGTTGACTGTCGACTGTGTCGTGTATTCAATTACTCTAATAAATACTCGCATACGCATCTTTGTACAAACTCAAACAAACGAGAGAAAAAGAATGCCGCCGCTTTAGCGCTGGTGGTTCTCTGGTTATGGGCAAACAAAATTCCACATTGTTCTCCGCATTTTTGTGTGCTCAAGTCTGCCGTTTTCCTTGACACACAACACACGTGTGTGTGAGATTCGTGGTAAATTAGGGGAGAAAAAAAATCTTACTTTTTTTTGACTGTCTTGATGGTTTTCACCTTTTTGACGCTGTCAACTGTGGCTCCTTATTTCCCGAGTGAATTATTGCCTAACCCACGCCACACACACACACATACAAGTTTAATCAGTAGTAGTTGAATAAAATGTTTTCTGGTTATTGAACGTCTTTAGAAGACAATTTCCCACGTTATTATATCCATCTGACAAGTCAGTTTACCCTTTTTCATGTACATACAGCGCAGCTCACATTTTTTCCACTTGTTACTTCACCAGGTTAAAAGTAAAAGAAGCTCACTCACACCCGTGAGGAGAGTTTTACTTTCCATTTGTAAATTATTTGCCGTTGGACATGACATGTTAGTTTTTTTTTCCTCAAACGAAAACATCGACAACTTCGGCGTTGCTGGCTAAAATTAAGTTTGGCTGAAATTTTTATATGATACTAGATGGATGATGTTCTTAGTGTGGTTGGTAGTACAAGCTTCTCTTAGACTATGCTTGGCATAATAGTCTGATTTGATTCTGTTTTCCATTTCATCTGTAATTTCCCCTGACAAATCAAGCGTAATCAGAATCACGTCTTCAGAAAGTTTCCTGAGAGAAAAGCCCACGCGTTGTGTTGCTGTTTAATAATACAATGTACACATCCCAAAGTCAATGTCAATATCAGCATTTTCTCTTAATGTTTTACATGAATGTTAGGAGGGGAAAATTCATTAATTTTCAACAGGTTTTTTTCCTCCTGAATTACTATATTTATTGGGACAGTCCTGTTACAAAAATGTAGTGTTAGCGTCATGGCATGGCGGTTGGTAAAAGAATACATAAAAAAGTAGCTGAGCTGAGAGAGTTGCAGTGTAATATAATAATTAGTCGGTTCGAACAAAAAAAAATCGAATCTGCTAGCTTAGCTTCGTCTAACAAAATTTTTTAAATTTTTTTCTCAAAGACATTAATCCATCATCATCCCATCTTTATTTTTATGTTTGTAACCTCAATTCGGGATTAGAAATTGGATGAATGAGACTCTCCGCTGGTGCTGGCGAATATATATACGTATATATGGGGAGTGTGTAATAATGATCAATTTACAGTTCCATCTTTTTTTGCACATTGCACAAAAAAGTTCGCAGCGTATCCTAATGCAACTTGGATATACAATATACGAATTATTTTGTGCATTGCCTTGATTTCACCATTGGAGTGTATTAAGTCCTCAAAAGATTGGTTTGCTTGAGCATTGCGAAAATGAGGATATTGACTATTTGAGATATTGAAGAGGGGTGGTAATAGTAGTAAGGGTGGTATATAGATCTGCCTTTTCAGCTGAGTAGTATATAAGCTTCACAGTTGCATTAGTTGTCAGTCATGCAGGAGGTGAGGAATAATCAGGAGTAGTATGAATAGAAACCTTACCTCCTTTTTTATTTACTACACCGTATGCACTAACAGTACCGGTACGAGAGTTTTGGTCTCTTAAACTTGGTTGATGATGTATATAATATAAACTATATACTTAAATGTATGAAAAATCACGGATGAGCAACACACAGTCACACAACATTCGCTACACTATACCTGTAACAGCATTATCTTCTTCTCGAAGAAGCGGGGCTCACCTTGCCGGTATACGAAATACGTGAGGTGGAGGGAGTTTTATCTTTGCTGTTTTTGGGTGAACCTCTTCGCATACTATTTGGCCTTCCACACCACACTTCTTGTTTGAAAAACAGGCTTCTTCTTGCTAATGACGACGACGATGATGATGATGGTGGTGAATCTGAATAGGATGAGAGAGAGAGATCCTCTTCCTGGTTTTCATCTCTGCACCTTTCAATAGCTTCATTGTGAAATATATATATATATATAATATTTATTTTTCTCTCAAAGTTGATAATGCTAATCCTTCAAATCACAATATCTTCCTTGTATTAAATATTCCTTTTGTGTTTTGCTGTGTGTGTGTGTGGACTCGCATATATGGGAGTAATGCTAAACGGGCTTTCAGTAGAAGAATACACTTTCTTATTTTATTTAGGATAAATCATGAGTAACACAACTCAAACCTTTTAAAATAAGGGTTGAAGAAGCAAATACTCACTTCTCAGCCACCACTACTTACTTTCCTCTCTATTAATTTAGTACACAGGAAAAGAATGGGATGCGCATACGGAAAAATATGTGTGTATGATGATGCTCTGTCTGTGTGCGTGCGATGTGCGATGCGATCTCTGCAACGCCAATAAATTCTCCGAAATCTTCCTCTAAAGGAAAACAATGCAAGGAGGAAAAATGAGGATGAGTAGTATTTGGTCGTCCTCTCTCTCTCTCTCGTTGATAATGTTCGATAAAATGTCATGCGAGTCATGCCCTCCTCAACCGTGTGGACAAATGGCTACTTTAGGTAGTAGTAGAGTCGTCCTGCTGAGAAAAGAGTTTTGGTTGACATTCTCTAGGGTAGGTCTCTGGTCTGACTTCATGGGCTAAATAACCCTTTACAAAGGTATTGGTGTTTGGCTTAACTCATATTTTTCATATTTATTACCCAACGTTACATGAAATACCTATATAAAGGTGGACGGGGGGAGATTGTGTTAGGATGACTAAATTCAAAAGAGATGAGGAGTTAGTTGGTAGGGATTATAATAGAAATGCGGGTTGTGAGCGAGGGGCGAGAGAGAAGAAGAAATGGTGTGCATACTGTGCATACAAGTGCAAGTAGTAAAGTGTGGGTAATAGGTTGTGTAAATGAAATGGTGATGGTGACTGGTGACTGTGCCAAGAAAAGATGAGGGTCCCGTGTCCCGTTACTCCTCACTCCTCACTGTCCCACTATGGATTTTCTTTTCCTTTCCACTTTTGCCTGATCCCGATCCGACCAAGCAATAAATATATACATACCTTTGCCGGCTATATTATACGACTTTTATGTCCCATTGTATGAGAATTGTAGGTACTAATTAGGGACGTACTGTGATGATAAAAACTTTAGTTGAAAATAATTATTAATGACGACAAAGATGTCACAATTAATTTGCATTACGCAACATCAAAATGACACCACTACTGCAGCAATACATATACATACGTCGTATATCTACTTACGTTACGTTTGATTGCATCTTTTGTGAAATTTACAGGAAGTCCGTGGCGAGTGAATGTCACAGAGAAAGCAGATGGACTAACAGACTCCATCATGGACTCCCGTCAGCAGCAAGAAACAAGCGACGTGATGATGATCCGAGGGGATCCCGTTCGTCACGTTCGCTTTGGAAAAAATGCCGTTTTCGAGATTAATGCTCCCGGCTTCACCAGGGAAGCGGTGGACGTTAGTGTTTTAAGTAAGTCATTTTCTCTGAGAGAGAGAGATTTGTTGATTTTTTTGCTACATGCACGAACGAAACATTCGCCTCGAGTGATGTTTCCTTTTATAAAGAGGATCCTTTCATTTCATCGCTTTCATTTCATAAGTCACAGAATGAGCAATCTTCGTCTTCTCTAACATGACTTGGCTCTCCTTCTTTTTGACTACTACATTTTAGATCCCAGCAGAAAACCAATTTCATACAGACTTCTGGAAGAAGGAAGTGGTCAGTTTGTTTTAGAATTCACACCGTCTGAAGTCGGCACACATCTCGTTGATGTGGTCGTGGCTGGCAGACGAATGTCGTCGGTAGCAAAAGTCTATAATTCTTCGCTAATCCGGGTGTTGGACGTGACCCCGGGGGTTGTTGGCCAGACTTCACAGTTCAAAGGTAAGCAAGCGCCAAGCGCAGCGCTAATTGAACCGCATAAATTAAATTGTTGGTGATATAAAAAAAAAGAAGGAAACATGCGGTTGATACCCGTTGATACATTTTTTTTCGTAATCCCCCAGTTGACGCAAAGGATGCGGGCGAAGGCCAACTAGAAATTTCAATAAACGATGGCGAGCTTCCCAATCAGGTTCGCGTCCTTGGCGGCGGTTGTTGTCTAGTGTCATTTACTCCCGAGCAAGCCAAGCCGCACTCAATCGACATCAAATTTAATGGGGAGACGATTCCCGGATGTCCCATAATTTGTCAGGTGGCTGACACTCGACAAGTGGCCGTGTCCCTGTCAGGTCTTGAGCTCATCCCCGTTCACAAAGTGTCCCGCTTCCATATCGCCGTGGATGGCTCAAGTTCCGCCGAGCTTGCCGTGTCAGTCAAAGGCTCAAGTGGGGATTTACCTGTGAAAGTTTCTGGCTCAGTGAGATCCGGTTTCACGGCTGAGTTCACCCCAGTGGAAGTAGGACCTCACTCAATTACCGTGCACCACAACGGAGTTCCGGCTCCGGGTACACCGTTCATCGCCAAGGCATATGATGCCAAACGGGTATACGTCAGTCCAGTCCCGAGGGGAGCCTTAGGGAGAAGTATACAGTTTACTGTGGATGCATCCCAAGCGGGCGAAGGTAATCTGGAAATTACTATTGGAGCCAAGGGAAGAAATGTGCCGACCCAAGTGCATCCCCAAGGTATGAAGAGCCATAAAATAAATGACAAGCAATATCATTTTATCATAAAATTTAATTTTAGTACATCCCTCCCCATAATAATATCCCCTAGCTGCTCAACAATTTCGTGGGACTAATTTTGTATTATGTATTTGCCATTTTTAGGAGGTGCACGCTTCAACGTATCTTTTGTGCCATTGGAGCCCGTGGATCACACGGTCACTGTTACATTCAACAAAGAACCTGTTCCGGGTCAGTGTGCGATGATATACATAGCTTAATGAAACCGATTACACTTTACAATTTACGCTACTACTACTACAATTCTCTATTTTAAAAAAATATAGTTTTTTTTCTCGCATATTTTTTTTCTCTCTCTCTCTCTTGTTTTTGTGGTCTACCAAGTGCACTCCTAAAGGCAATTCTTATGCGAAGAAAACCGGTCACTTGGGGTGTAGTAATTACGGTGGTTGGTTGGTATTCGTTCATAGTAGTAGCTTCTTGGCTCTTCTTCTCAATCTTCACACAAAATATATTATTTTACTGAGCGAATGCATAACATTTTATATTTCAACTTGGCAGGTTCCCCATTCGTCGCCACAGTGTCAGCAGACCCTGGTCAGGTTGTGGTAACGGGACCGAGTTTGGCAGCTACTCCGGTTGGGAAAGCAGCTCACTTCTCGCTCAACAATGTACACAGTGCACTTGACGATGTAGAAGTGGCTGTTGAAGGTATGTATATATCCATCCCTCTTCTTCTCTCTATTCATTTTAATGTAAATGTAAAGTTGCACTACCTACTCACTCATACGTAATAACTCCTTGTCATTTTAATCCATATCCATATATATATATATATATAATCCATCCATCCATATTATGTGTAATAATTTACTTAATTCAAAAGAAGCTTGCAATGTTTTTCAATCCAAAACTGCCTACCTGTGGCACTACTGGCATGGCATGGCATGGCATTTATAATGTGGGATGACGGGGGTAAAATGCATGAATGACTGCATGCTGCTGGTTTTTGCTGTCTTTTGATTTGAACCACACAGAAGCTTACTTTTTTTCTTGCAGGCTAAATAATGCATGAAATAAATATATTATTTCTTTAACTCTCTTCTCTTCTCTTCTCTGCCTCTGCCTGCTTGATGATGAGAACAATGAATGAAAACTGATACTCACAGCAGCTGATGCTACCACCACCACCACCA
The DNA here is from genome assembly GCA_036850665.1 of Dicranocentrus wangi. Lineage (NCBI taxonomy): Eukaryota > Metazoa > Arthropoda > Collembola > Entomobryomorpha > Entomobryidae > Dicranocentrus > Dicranocentrus wangi. The sequence goes on along the minus strand of JAANSN010001917.1, from coordinate 5,859 downwards.
CGGCTTGCTCGGTTAAAAGCCACGGCAATTACCGTAATTTTAATGTTAACATTAAGCAGGCAGGCAAAGGTGTGGCCCCTTTTTTCGCCTGGTGCACTGCACTCATCCCTGCACTACTACGACTACCGACTACAAAAAATCTTTTTCCACATTCTTTGTGCCTATGTAGAAAGAAAGAAAGAAAGAAAGCCAGCAAAAAATGCTCTTGTCCCTTCTCTTTTGAACTCACACAATGTGTACGTGTACGGTAGTAGCTAATATTTTTAAAAGAATATATTCAATTCAACTCGCTAACTGAACTTATCCCGAGAGAACGTTTTACCAATCAATAATCATATACTTAATATCCGTCACATCCGTGTTTAACTGCTTGAATTTAAAAAACCCGTTAACCTTGAAAGATAATGTATGCAACCTATTTCCAACAAGTAAGTGCAATGCAATGGTAGTATAGCATCTACTTGTACTCAGTAAAAAAGTGAGAGAAAAATTGATAAAAATCAGAACAGTTTTTGATCCGTAATCCATTTAAACACTCACAAATAATAAGTTAGTTATTACTCGATCGTGTCTTAACAATATTAATCCCACGTAACAAAAATGCCTACCTACTTGTGTTGTATGATTGTTTTGTCAACTTCCCTATTTAACAACGTGGATTTTATATCTCAAATCTAATCTCAAATATCTAAATACTTCCATCAATTTTTTTTAAATTATTAAGTTGCCTGTACATCAGTATATCTAATGAGCAAAGAAAAACACTACTAATCTATCTATTATAATAATATAATATGTTTCGTGTTGTTACGTGTTTTCACGGAGTCTCGTGTGTTTTTTTTTGTATTTTAAAACCATACAAGTATGCGCCGCAACCGTACAAAATGCTATTGTGTTTCTGTGTTTTCTGTTTCCCACAGGACGTCACACCTCTTCTTCTACAACTTTCCATTACAGAGATAGACGATACTAAAAAAATATATATATGCAGTTTTCTCAAATTGTGACTATTACTCTTCTCTCTCCACTCTCCACCCTTATATATATCGTAGTTTTTTTTTCATTTTTCTTCACACAGGAATTTTTTTATCACGTGTTAATTATTTAGCTATTTGGAAAATTTGAGTAGGCTTTTATTCAAATATATATGAACACTATGTGCACCACTACACCAAACCAAAACCAATCCCTATAACATATTATCATCATCATCATCCCTCAGCCCTTGTAATTCAAGTAGCCACTTCATAAGACACCCTTTTTCCTATATTAAGACATTTCTTAAAACTTCTGTAAACCCCTTTTCTCCTCCAACTTCTTAGGTTGCCCCTAAATTGTAGCTGTTTTTTCTAGTATAGTCCTATACTTCCCACATTTTTGTAACTCTTTTAGAAGTTCTCCACCTCCACAACAATCCCCGTTAGACGTTGACCGGATATTCCCGATCAACTTATATAGCTTTCACTAATCTTTTTTATATCTATATATTTTCCAAGATAAGTAGACTATCTTATATGGAGCTTAAATAAATCCTTGCATGCAAAAAAGTTGAAATGCTAAAACAACACAAAAACCGTTACAAAATATATTTGCATGTCACTCACACACACACACAACAACACACACGTTATGTGTTATTATATGCTTTTTTAAAGGAAATTCACAAATAGCGAGCATTATATATACTATTATTTATGCATTAATTTCTACTAAAATATAGTAAGACGTTATTAGCACTTCTTACTGTTTTAAAACTTGCACGTATTCCGTTCGAGGAATTGATATAGGTAGATTGCATGCAATGATATACTTATTATACACCACACAACCACACACACAAGCTTTTTTTATTGTCTCACTTCACACGGGGAAAAATACTCTAGCTAGAGAATTACTTAAGGAAAAGGCTTTAAAATCGTGAAATCGTTTATAAACAGGATTAATATAATAATAATATTATATTGAGTGAGTAACAAAAGGAAGTTAGTAATATGGTGTGCAAACATAATATAATAACGTTAATAAATTATCGTATCAAGAGTCAGTCACAAGTTCGGCCGGTTAGTGAACCCGATTAGTATACATACATATAACCCCGTAATAATATAATACTGTCACACTGACTGTGAAAAATAATGAAATAATAATCGTAAAACTAAAAGCAAACATAGTTCCCTACTATCCCCTTAACATATCCTTTGGAATTTATTCTGAAAAAAAGAACATTGCGTCAAAAATAAATATGATTATGACCATCAAGGTTATGTTACAACTACAACTGTTGATGCTCGTATATTCCTCTTGAAACTTTGAGTTTTTTTTACTGTTACCTAATAATAATGGCTATGAATGAAGTTTTTTTCTTCTTCTTTTTACACCCCTAATTGTGTATCTGTTGTTTTTCGACATTGCAATAATAATAATAATAATAAAGTATTTATACAAAAAAAATCTACAAAAATTTTCTACAAATTGTATAGAGCATAGTTTCCTGTTCGCTACTACGACTTGATAAATGACCCCGAGATTTAAAAAAAAGATAACCGGAATCGACTATTTTAGTGGGAATTAGGCCATGAAAAAAAATTTGAGTTAATGACTGACTGAGTAACGACGTTTGACGATTTGGACTTTTTATACTTTTATAACACACATGTTAGGACCTGGATCCGTACCTGTTCCGGCACAAGTTTCAGAAAAGGCAAAGAACACGTTTGGTGTGGAGTTCACCCCGAGAATCCCTGGAGAACATAGGATTTCCGTTTTGCTGAAAGGGACGCCTGTTCCAGGTAAAAACAAAAACAAAACTAATGCGCTTAAAAGAATAAGAGAAGAGCATCATCGCCTTCCTAATTCCTAGCTAATAGGCTTTCAATCAAGGTCGACGAAAATGAATGAATGAATGAAATTACGGAGGAATTTATGTTTACGACAGGATCCCCATTTTCGTGCAAAGTGTACGATGTTGGAGCCATCAAAGTCAGAGATACAGAAAAGGGGATTGTCTGTGTGGAGTTCACCCCGAGAATCCCTGGAGAACATAGGATTTCCGTTTTGCTGAAAGGGACGCCTGTTCCAGGTAAAAACAAAACAAAAACTAATGCGCTTAAAAGAATAAGAGAAGAGCATCATCGCCTTCCTAATTCCTAGCTAATAAGCTTTCAATCAAGGTCGAAAATGAAAATGAATGAATGAATGAAATTACGGAGGAATTTATATTTACGACAGGATCCCCATTTTCGTGCAAAGTGTACGATGTTGGAGCCATCAAAGTCAGAGATACAGAAAAGGGGATTGTCGGCAAGCCTGTTACATTTCTGGGTAGGTGATAATGATAATTACTAATGGAATTGAATTTCAGGGAAGAAAGAAATGCTGAAAATGATGCGTGATGATGCAAGCTGATCATTGTCCCCATTTTGTTTTGTTTTTTATTCAGTTGAAACATCCAAGGCCGGGCCAGGGAATTTGGAGGTGACAGTTAATGGAGGACAAGTTCCAACATCGGCTCAAGCCCAAGGGAGTCACACATATGCCATATCGTTCACACCGAAAGAAGCGAAACCTCACATGATTGAGCTACGATTTAACTCTGAAGATATTCCAGGCAAGTGAAAAAAAAAATGAATCTGATTTTGTATCATATTCGTATTCGTATTATTATTATTATTGTGTTTCGTTTGTGTGAGTTTTGCTAAGCGTTTTGATTATTTTTTTTCCTCTTTCCAGGAAGCCCATTTAAATGTGAAGTGGTAGACGCATCTAAAGTCAACATTTCTGGAGAAGGGCTGGAAAAGATCCCAGTGGGTCGCCGAGCCACGTTCATGATAGAGCCAGAAGTCAGCTTGGGAACCCCGGAAGTGAAAATCACGGGACCACTAAAGAAAGTTGTGCATTCCTCCATTCAAATGCCGTCCGACAATCGATATCTTGTGGAATACGTGCCTCTCGACGTAGGTAAGGAAAATCGTGTCCTAAAGCAAAAGCACACTCCAGCAGCGAGAGTTTCTAGAGTTTGTTCACCCAAAGCAGATTTTTGATTATTTTCCAAGACAAAGGAAAAAACTTTTCACCCTACAAAAGCAAAAATTAATCCAATTAATTATAGGTGACCACACTGTCGAAGTTTCCCTTGGCGGGGTGACAGTCCCAGGAAGTCCTTTTCTCGTAAAAGCCTATGACGCAAGCAAAGTGCGCGTCACCGACATCAGCCCCGGTTTCCGAGGAAAGCCAGTCTACTTTGCTATCGATGCTTCAGGCGGAGGTGCTGGAAATCTGGAAATCATCGTCTCCGTTGGTGGGCGAAACGTTCCAAACTATGTGCAGGCCGAAGGGAATGCCAAGTTTCGGGTAAACTTCCGACCCCAAGAAGCCGCTCCGCACATGATATCCGTGAGATTCAACGGGGAGGCTGTGCCCGGCTCCCCATTCAACTGCAAGGTTACAGACACGGAAAAGGTGCTCGTCTCTGGAAATGCACTCAAGTCCGCGGCTGCCAATCAACCTGCCACAATCACCATTGATCCACAAGGTGAGTGGATGAGGCAATCTTCTTGCTCTTTCCAAAAAGAAAAAAAAGTTTATATTATTTTTTTGTACTTGAAACTTAAGAAGTGGGTTTTTGGTTCAATGTAACTCATTATTATTATTATAGGAGCGGAAGTTTCCTCGTGCAACGTGCTGGTTCTTAGTCCATCCGCTATCCACTTGCCGATCAATATCACGGGCTCCCTCCCAGACAAGATCCAAGCCACCTTCACTCCCACCGAAGTTGGCCCTCACTCCATTTCAATCAACTTGGACGGGGAGCCCGTGGCCGGGAGCCCATTCAGCTGCAACGTGTACAACGCTGGACGAGTGAAAATTGCTGGACTGAAGGATGGTCATGTCGGCGAGCCAATTACGTTCACGGTGGATGCCTCTGCTGCCGGGGAAGGCACGCTGGAGCTGGTGGTTACAACGGGAAAGCAGTCTCTGAGAGCTGAAGTGACCGCACGGAGTCGAGGCCTCTATGACGTTACATTTGTTCCTCAAGAGGCAACCACCCACTTCGTCAACATCACATTTAACGATGTTGACGTGCCCGGCTCTCCATTTGAATGTGCCATAGAAGAGTCCTACTCTACAATAAATGGAGTGTCAGGGTTGGAGCTGGAGAGCATTAGTGACAGCTCGATGGTCCAGCAAGGGATTGTGGCGTCGGGGCTGGACGCGGTAATTGCGGGAACAACGGCCTTTATCGATTTGGAAAAGAGGGGGCCAGAGAATCCGGACGTGAGTGTAATTGGACCAGATGGAACCAGCACGGTCCGGGTGAGAACAAGAGCCCTTCAGTCGGGCTACATGAGAGCAGAGTTCACCCCGGATCGAGTGGGCATCTACGAGATTGCGGTTAGCGAGGGGGCCAAAGCTCTCCTCCTACCGCAACCTCTCAAGGCGAGAGTGTTTGATCCTTTATTGGTTAGGATACGGGAGAAAACGGAGACGGCTGTGTTGGGTCAGGATTTTTCGTTCAAAGGTAAAAGAAAAGAAGAAGAAGAAGAAGCATTTCACACGATAATATAAAATGCAAGTCACGTACAACATTCGCCGGATGGATGTGCAATGACAAATGAGCCATGAAATTGTGTACAACATTTTGGATCTAATGTTATGGATATATTTTTAACAGTGGACATATCCCGATCTGGATTGGACCTCGAGTCCGATGATGCAATCGAAGTGAAGATAAAAACTGGGCTGGGAGATGTGCGTTGCAACAGGAGGAACATGGGCAATGGCGTGTTCCTCATAAACTTCAAGCCCACGCTCCCTCTCACCCATCGCGTCCACGTTTTATGTCACGGGTTCAACGCCAAG